>QVTF01006208.1:15000-27837 GCA_003573665.1 Oxygymnocypris stewartii
TCATCCATGACCTCTCCATTCATCTGTCCATCCATGTGATCAGTTCATACTGATCATATAGTGGACGTCTGCTGCTGGATTGCCAGTGATTATATAAGTCTTATGAGTTGGGTTCGTTTTAAGTTTATATTTTAGAATTAACTTTTATACTTAATCTGTTGATCTATGGAAAGTATCAGTTTATGATATTAATGGGGATAGCATAATAAGCAACCACCTAGCACACCCTAGCAACCATTTAGAACATCTTAGCAACAATATACTATGTATCAGTTACCCAGAATACCTTATCAACAACCTAGAACACCCTAGCGACACATTAGCAACCACCTAGCACACCCTAACATCCACTTGCAACACCTTAGCAACAATATACCATGTAGCAGCTGCTCAGAACACCATAACAAGCACTTGCAACACATTAGAGACCACCTAGAACATTCTAGCTACCACTTTCAAAACTGTAGCAACCAAATAACAGCTTTTCAGGACACCTTAGTGACCACCTAGAATGCCCAAGCAAACACTTATAGACTTCAAATCACCTTAGCAACCAATCTGAAAACTTTAGAAACTACGAAAACACATTAGCAGCAGCCTGAGACACCCTAACACCAATATCAAAACTACCCAGAACTTCTTGGCAACCACCCAGAATGCCCAAGGTAACCACATTATAAACATTCACGAACAACACTTTAGTAACAGTGTAGCAAACACCTTGAATGCCCTAGTAACAACATATCAATACCAAAACACCTTAGTTACCATCTAGAACACCCTAGAAACATATAGCATCTACCCAGAAAGCTTAGCAACCACTCAAAACATGTTAAACATCCAGAACATCACTTTGAGAAATTACGTGATTACGTATGAGAAAGCGTGATTTGTGATCTTTCTTTCCTGTTCTCCTCTGCTCCAGAAGCATTGAGCGTCTCTCGGTTTTCTCCTAGGGTTTCATTGGGATCCATGGACTCTTTGGTTTACCTGGAGCAGATGGTGAAAGAGTGAGTCTGTTCATGTTATGACTCATTTTTCAGCAGTCATGTGATCATAACACACTCCATCAGTGGTGAATGGTCCAGCAAGCACTTCATATGACGATTGTTAAAACTCCCACAGATACAAATACCTCATTACTGCAGTCAGATCAACGACATGATGAACCATGTGACATCATTTACTTTCATAGTCTACTAAACACCAAACACTAATGACTAAACATATGCTGTTCATTCACACTCCATTCAAACACGGTGTATAGATCAGAAGAGTAAGATTACATTTTGAAAACATTGTAGAATATTCCGCATTCAAAGTTTAACTGTCTAAAACACCAATTATTTCATAGTAATGTTTGCATACTGATCTTATCTGCCTTGCATAAATGTAACCTTTAATAGCACAGTGACTATTGCTGTGTCTGATATCTCATATTTTAAGAGTATGCACTGAATTAGCCATCACAACCATCCTACTCATTGTAACATTTTGCGTTTTTGCATACTACTGTATATAGTCAGTGCTGGGTAGTAATTGATTACATGTAATCTGGATTATGTTATCAGATTACAAAAATAAAGTACTTGAATTTCATTTATATTACATTTTAAATGCTCGTAATCAGATTACAGTTTACTATTTTATGGATTATGTGATTACATATTAATCCACACAATGGCAGTAAATTGTTCATAATTTATTAGTTCACCCTAAATCTTTTTTCCCTTTTTCTTTCTAAATGAATTTACCACTTAGTTTGGGAAACCCTTCTGTAATGTAGTGTTTAATGCATTTCACGATGTTGATAACAAAGACTGGAATGTATTTTTTTCTCTTTTTATCAGTATGGTACACAATAATCCCATTCAAGTCTATTTGACAAACAAATTAGGCCAGAAGTAATCTAAAATTAATCAAAAGCAGCCAGACTACATTGCCTAATTTGTGTAATCCATGTAATTTGTAATTAATAATGAACTACAATACATAATCTACCCAGGTTAGTTGTAGATTTTTACACCAAGTGCTGCCCACTACTGGTATATGTACGACAGTAGATCCCATCATTGAAGTGTGTGTGTGTGCGTGCGTGTGTGTGTGGTGTGTGTGTGTGTGGGGTGTGTGTGTGTGTGTGACTGTGTGTGTGTGTGTGTGTGTGCTGTAAAACTACTTCCAGCTGGTTCTGGCGTTCAACTGAGGGTGTTTAGATGAGTCATATGATAACAGAGTGGTACACACACAACACACACACACACTCACTCACTCACTTACACACAGTCACTCACTCACTCACTCACTCACACAGACACACACACACACCACACACAAACACAAACAGAGAGACAAAGGCTTCTTTCTAATGGTATAAGACTTTTAACACTTATAGCATTTATTTACTGTCTGTCTCTTTCTCTGTCTCTCTTATCTTTTTCAGGGTAGTCCCGGTCCGCCGGGGAAGAGGGGCAAGATGGGTAGGCCGGTAAAGTTTTGTCTCAACATACTTTATAGATACAGATGTGAATTTTTTGTAGCATGTGTGAGAAATATAAAAATATATATAATATACTCATTCTATGGTATTGAATGGCCCTGCAGTGTAACAAATTAATTTTAAAAGTACAAATAATCCATGTAATTTCTCAATATGAGGTTATTAAAGCTGCCTGCATAAAAAATATAAAATAATTATTTATTAAATAGTAATTATTTTTATGTGTGTCTGAGAGAGAGGAAGACAGTTTGTATTGTTCTTTGAATCATGAACACACACACACAAACACACACACACACACACACACACACACACACGCACGCTAAGATGCAGAATCAGCCATACAGCGTTTGTTTGAATCAGCACAACCTTTGACATCTGACTTCCTAAACTTCCTGTTGAATCAGCAGGGCTCTGAGTGATGTCATCATTAGTAGCGCCTCCGCTGTTGCTCATGCTAAGGGTTAGTGATTTGAACAGTAGCCCTAATCCACGGTTTAGTGGACACGTGGGATAGCAACATGCTAACAGACACTCAAAAAACTTAAGTCACCACATACTGATGACCTAGCAACCACTTAGAACGCCTTAGCAACTGCATAATGATATCCTAGCAACTATTCAGAACACCCCAGCAACCACTCGGAACACTTTAACCATCTAGAACACCCTAGCAACTACTCAGAACACCTTAACAACCATCCAGAGCAAACCATCAAACACTCAGAACACCATAACAACCACCCAGAACAATGTAGCAACCTCTCAACCCTAGCAACGACTCAAAACACCTCAACAACCACCCAGAACACCCTAGCGACCACTCAACCCGGGCAACATCTCAGAACACCTTAACAAGCAACTAACCTTCCAGAACACCCTAGCAACCACTCTGAACACTTTAACAACCATCCATAACATCCTAGCAACCATTCAGAACACCTTAACAACCATCTAACCATCCACGACACCCTAGCAGCCATTCCGAACACCTTAACAATCACTCATAACACCTTAGTAACCATCCAAAACAATCTAGCAACAACCACTCACCCTTATCAACCTCTTCGAACAGCTTAACCATCCAGAACACCTCAGAAAACATAAGCAGCCACATACCAATGGCCTAGCAACAATCCAGAACACCCTAGCAACCATGCCCTGGCAACCACTCACAATGCAGCTTTGTGGAGGCCACATTTGCTTCTTTATTAATTGTTTAAATAATCAGTGAGTGTGATAGTGATGTGTTGTAATGTCTCTCTCTCAGGGTTTTCCTGGTGATTTTGGAGAGCGAGGCCCACCAGGACTGGACGGGGAGCCAGTGAGTTAAACTTTAGTTTTTTTAATGCATATTCTTTGGTCTTTTTCTCATAAAGCAGATAAAAACCTCACAACAGACCTGATGAGAAATGCACATGAACACAGAGTATTCAGACTTCCAAACAAGCAGTGGATGTGTGTGTGTGCGCGTGCGTGTGTGTGTGTGTGTGTGTGTGTTTAGGGTAAATGCCCTCAGCATGCGTGTGGTGTGTGTGTGTGTTTGTGTGTGTGTGTGTGTGTGTGTGTGTGTGTGTGTAAACCTCAGGTTTTACTTCGGGTATCTCGGCTGAACACAATTTTCCACTCACCACTTATTTACACGCGCGCATACACCAGCAGTGTTGTATCTTCTGTACACATTTCTTTATTTAAGCTGGTATGGAGACCAAATTTAATTTGTCAAATACAAACAAGGCTGGGAATAATAATGCTGAATTTGCTGAATATAAATAACCTAAACCAGCCCAAGGTGGTTTACTGGTTTGTAAGTAGTCTCCAACTGGATCATACTGGTCTGGTTTGCTGGTTTTAAAGTTTTTTTCTTTTTTGTCACTTGTAAACTAGTAAGCCTGGGAGATTACCTTAAACCAGCTAAGACCAGCAAACTATTGTAGGCTGATGTATTTATTTATTTCAGTAGGAAAGATGTTAGATTGTATAATAAATTAATTAATTATAGTTATTTATTTATCAATAGAGGAAGTGTTAGATACAGCACTTTTTGCCCACTTGAATTTTATTTAATTAATTGTATTAATTTATTTCAGTAAAGGTGTTAGATCATGTCATTTGTCTGCTGGCTGGCTGGGTTGATTGATTGATTGTTGATTGATTGATTGATTGATTGATTTATGATTGATTGATTTCAACAAGGAATGTGTTAGATCATGTCTTTTTGTCCAGCTGGAATTTTATTTCAGTAGGGAAGGTATTAAATTCAGGTATTTGCTATTTGATAATAATTGTTTTGGTTAATTAGTTGAAAAAAAAATTCATTCCAAAAATGTCTCTAATTGGATGGAGTAGGCGTCATCACATCAGGAAGTGTTTGAGTCGAATCACGCCTCTTTTTCACCTGTAAATGTAGGGACTGTAAAAACAGGAAGTTGAAAACCCTCTAATTTCCTGTTCTCCCTTTCCTGAAAAGAGGAGTGAAGTGCTCCTTTCATCCTTTCATCACACCAGGGGAACGAGAGGAAATGGCTCCGGCACGCTGCAGAGCCAACAATAAACCGTCTCTGTTTCTGCAAAAACACTCGCACGCGCTATCGACGACACACACTCGTTTGAACTGCTATATTAATATCTCTGAATATGTAGAGAGTGCATTAACACAGCACATATTATAAATGACTCACACTTAGAGGCGCATGCATGTACTGACATATGAAGCACTAGCAGTCTGTACTTGTTTCAGAAGGAAAGCGTAACGCTCTGTGTGTTTCTGTGTTTATCTCAGGGTGTTATAGGAGCTCCTGGCCCTCCTGGTGTCCTTGGATTGATTGTAAGTTAAATGGTTTATTTAACTGTATTTTAGGGAAAGATTTGTCCCCAGAAGTGAGCTAAATCTGAAACAAACAAGAAATTGGAGAAAAAATAAATGCTTCATGCATGATGAGTAAAGTTTTCTGTGTGAATGGAAGTGTTTACGCTCAGCTCGGGAGACCAGAGGACCTTAGAGACACAAATTTAGAGCTTGCTGAGGTTATATGCAAATTAAATACAATATATTTCTTATGCAGAATATAGGAAATCAAAGAAACATTGTTTATTAAAAATGGATTTGAATCATATGAACTTATGTTAACCTAGACTAACTACTGATGTTAACATCCAAAAAAAAAGTTTTAATATGTTTTAAGAAATTAATAACTTTTCTTCAGCAAGGATGCATTAAACTGATTAAAAGTAACATTTATAATGTTTAAAAAAAAGCTGTTGTTTTGAACTTGTTCAGCAAAGAATTCTGAAAAAACTATAATTATTAAAATGATTTCTGAAGGATCGTGTGGCACTTAATACTGAAGTAATGATGCTAAAACAAATCAACTTTGCATCACAGGAATAAATTTCATTTAAAAATATATTCAAATATAAAACAGTGATTTTTTATTATAAAAATATTTCACAATATTACTGTTTTTACTGTATTTTTGATCAAATCAATGGTGAGCAGAGAAGACTTTCAGACACAAACAATAGTTTTGCAAGCAAACTGAAGTTATAAATAATCATCGATACAAATCACATCCCACCTGTAACATTGTCATTGATGTTGGATATAGCTAGTAAGATTTAATCAGGATGTCTGGCCTCCCTGTGTTCAGCATTTATAAGCACACAGTGTTTTGTTGTTGTAGTACAGCTGAAATCAGTTTGACCTGAAGAGCATGATGTGCAAATAAAATCCACATTTGCTTTCACAAATGCTGAGAAGTTGATAGTATTTTTTCTTTTTGTTTGTACTTGGGTGAGTATTGTGTCCCCTGCAGGCACTCCTGCTCCTCAATAAAACCCAGAACATTTATCAGATGTTGTTTCATGAGTTAGGTCCTTCTTAAATAGTATATTTAAAAGCACACACAGCACTCATTTCCGTCTCTTCTCCAGGGTGATATGGGCCCTGTCGGGATAATCGGTTTGCCTGGACCAAACGGATTGAAAGTAAGTCATGCACATATGAACCCCACACATAGCTCCATCTCTCACAGCCACTTTAGCGTATGTGTTTGTGTGTGTGTTTGTTCCAGGGCGTCCCGGGGAACATGGGCGAGCCCGGACTGAAAGGTGATAAGGTGATCTGAATACTCTGTTATTGGCCTGTTTTACAGCATGTGATGGAAATTCTCTCTCCCCATTGGCCACCCTGTGTTACGCATGTTTTAAAAGCTCCAGCCTTAAGTATCATGTGGTCAAAGAGATTTTCTTTTGGTCAGTTAGAAGAAAATTTGAAATTTCTGTAGAGTTATATTTAAGGTACCAACACTAAAAGGTTTTCTCTGTGTTAGTTTGTGAGAGAGTGTTGCTTCCTGGTTCAATGCATGTTAAACTCTATCAACAGCTCTTATGGCATAATGTGGATTAAAATTGTCAATCATTTTTTTAAGAAACAAGTTTTTAATACGTTTTAGTAAATAAATTAATTTTATAAAACTTTATTTATTTATGCAAAACATGTTAAACTCTATTGATAGCTTTCATGACATAATGTTGATCACAATGGTCAATGATTTATTTTTTAAAGTGCCCCTAATATGGGTAATGAAAGGTTCATATTTTGGTTTTGGGGTCCCCAACAACAGGTTGACATGCATGCAAGGTCAAAAAAAACGTTCATTTTCTTATGCATTTATTTTTACCCTATTTGCTTATCAACTCCCAAACGATTTTCTCAACGATTCATTTTTCCAAACCCCTCCTGAATGACTCCACTGCAGTCACAGTGCTGTTCATGATGGTAAGTGGAGGGAGAGCAGGGGGGGGGTTCCTGAAGTCCATGATCATCTCCACAGTTTTGAGCGTGATCACACCGATCAGTGTGGTGTCGTCTGCAAACTTCAGGAGCTTGACAGAGGGGTCTTTAGATGTGCAGTCGTTGGTGTAGAGAGAGAAGAGCAGTGGGGAGATAAAGCAGCCCTGAGGAGCTCCAGTGCTGATCGTAATTTTCCCAGCCTCACTACCTGCTGCCTGTCTGTCAGGAAGCTGTTGATCCACTGACAGATGGAGGTGGAGATGAAGAGCTGTGTCAGTTTATTCTGAAGGGTGTCCGGGATGATGGTGTTAAAAGCAGAGCTTAAGTCTACAAACAGAATCCTCATATAAGTCCCTGGTCTGTCCAGATGTACAGACCTGTTTGCTCTGTAGGCAAACTGCAGGAGGTCCAGTAAGGGTCCAGTGATATCCTTCAAATAAGTCAAAACCATTCTTTTAAATGATTTCATGGCCACAGACCTCTGAGCCACAGGCCTGTAGTCATTAAGTCCAGTAATGTTGTGTTTCTTTGGGACGGGGATGATGCTGGAGCGTTTGAAGCATGAGGGGACTTTGCACAGTTCCAGTGATCTTTTGAAGATATGTGTGACGATGGGGGCCAGCTGGTCAGCACAGGATTTCAGACAGACTGGTGTCACACCGTCTGGGCCTGGTGCCTTCATTATCTTGTTCTTTTTAAAGACTTGGCACACGTCATCTTCTCTTATCTGCAGTGCAGGTGTGGGGGAGAGGGTGGTTGCAGGAGGTGTGAATGGTGTTTTTTCAAACCTGCAATAGAACTCATTCAGATCGTCTGCCAGTTGTTGATTCTCCCGAGTGCTGGGGGATGGTGTCTTGTAACTGGTGATGTCTTTCATACCTTTCCACACTGAAGCAGAATCACTGGAAGATATATGTTCCTTAGCTTGCCAGAATAATTCCTCTTTGTCATTCTGATCTCCTTTTCCCGTGTGTATTTGGCCTGTTCGTACATGACTTTATCCCCCTTCTTGTAAGCATCTTCTTTGGCCTGACGGAGCTGTCTGAGTTTTGCAGTGGACCATGGTTTGTCGTTGTTGCAGGTTAAATGAGTCCTGGTAGGAATGCACATATCCTCACAGAAACTGATATATGATGTTACTGTGTCTGTGGGCTCGTCCAGATCGTTTGCAGCAGCTTCAAATACAGACCAATCAGTGAGGGCAAAACAAGCTTTTAAATCTTTCTCTTTCATTAGTCCATCTCTTTACAGTTCTTAATACAGGTTTATCTCATTTCAGTTTCTGCCTGTAGGTCAGTATACTTCTTTCTTTTATACCATCAGTATTTATTTTGAGAGACAATAACTTTATACACGGTGCACTTTCAGATTTAAAACTTTGCAGGATGTTTTCATTCACTTAGAGCTGTGTTACACACTGCATTAAGGCCATTTAAAAAAATCCATAATAGGGCACTTTAAATTAATAAAACATTAAATACATACATTTTAAAGAAATAAACGTTATTATTTATTTATTTATTAAAGCAATACATGTTAAACTATTGACAACTTTTATGGCATTATGTTGATCATATTGATTAATAATTTCGTTTTTTAATAAATAAATGAATTCTTTTTAAATAAACAACCTTTATTTATTTATTAACAGGAAAAATGCTTTAAGTAAATCTGTAAATATTTGTATTAAATACATTTAATGCACATGCATTGGAAGTCTGATTATATTATGGTATATTATTGATTATAATGGTCAGCGTTTTTAGCAAATAAACTATTCATTTATAATGAAAATATGTATTTTCAAATAAACTGATAAATAAATGCAGAGACATTGGAAGTCTATAGGGCCAGTAGTCTGGATGCATTAAAAGTGGAAATGTAAAGCTTGCATTTTTTCACTTTCATTATTCAGTAGGTGGATGCAACAATAGCTTACTGTTGTGTATAATATTTTATATAATTGATTTTACATATAATAGTTCAGTAAAGTGATTATTATACTTTAGTCCCTTGTTAGCTCCTGTAATATATTGTGGATGTACTTTTGGTGTATCACCTTCCACTATAAAACTTAAGGTAGGAGTTGCAATGATTTTCTGTGCGAATCAACATTATGCTACAAAAGCTGTCTATGGAGCTCAACCTGCATCTGGATCATTGCTTTAGCAGTTTATGACTATGTTTGTTCAAATCAGGCTTCTTCTCAAGCTGCTTTTATAAAGTGAAAACAAAATTGATCTCGCCCTAAAGTAACCATCACTTTCTCTGGCCTCTTTTCTGACATTTTTTCTTTCTCTTTCACTCTCCTCAGGGTGACGTCGGGCTTCCCGGAGAACAAGGGGAAATTGGGTTTCCAGGAGACAAGGTATACCTTGCATTTCCCCCACGCTGTGACGTTTAGATGTCTAAAGTTTTGATGAAATCTGACTTTCTAATTGCCCAAATCTTAGAGCATTCATAGACTGTTACACATGCACTCGTGCTCTTGAACGAGTGCTTGTGCTAATATAAATGTGTTTTATATTTGTTTGTATCAGGGTGTGCAGGGTTTGCTAGGATTACCAGGACCTCGTGGAAAACCAGGACCACAGGTTTGTTTCTTATCTTTTTTTGTATTTCTTTAAAAGACTAGCTCACTCAGACTGAACATTCTGTCATCATTTACTGTACGCAGTTACACATGTTCCATGCAAGTGTATGATTCACTTTCTTCTGTGTAACTCAAAAGCTAAAGCTCTGCAGAATTGTATTGGTATGATTTTTCTGTGTAATTAGTCCCCATAAGGAATGCAAAAAAAGCACTTAACAGTTTTCCAAATGACTTGTGCACTATTTTCAAGTCTTCTGAGCCCATACTGAATCACAAAGTACTAAGAATCACATTTATGGTGCTTTTTAAGTCAGTTTTGAAGCTTGAAAGCCTAATTGTCCATTCATTATAATTGCATGTAAAAGAGCGTCCAGCACATTTATTCAAAACTCATTTTGTTCTATGGAAGGGATTTGTTTGTGGGAATCTGCATATAAAAACATTTTCTGGTTGTTTTTTGTCTTATGATGATCTAGTTTTAGAGTTTAAATTTTTTTAATACGTTTGCAGTTCTGAAAATATGTAATGGAAATTATTTTGATATTGTTTTAGAAGCTTTAAATCTTTATTGATAGAAGCGGCATTCATTAACTTTATACTGCATTGCAAATATACTTTTTTGGGTGAATTACTTTACTCATGGCTTTTCAAAAATAAATCGAATTTTATACAAGTTTTTTTTTATTTTTGTTTTCAGGAATGACATGAGGATAAAAAAGGAATATTTTTAAAGGAATATTTTTTTAACCCATAATCAAGTATTTAAAAAAGCTAAATAAAATCCAGACAACATTATAGCTGAACTTCAATTTCTGCATAAGTATTTATTTATCTGTTTTTGTTCATTTATGCAAATTTGTTTATTTTTAATTACATAATCTACCTGAGAACAACTGCAAGCTTTGAATATCAGAAGTTGTTCAATTATCAAGACTCAAATCTCAGTTTATTTCATAGTGTGTGTCCTGGTCATGTGTGTGCGTGTGTGTTTTGAAGGGTAAGACTGGAGAGAGAGGGCCCAGTGGATTACCAGGCCCACCAGGACTCGAGGTATGAATCAACATGGACCACTGATGCTTTTGTGTGTCTGAATGCATTGCACCAACTTGTTCTATTGATGACGTCAGCAAATATAACTGATTCTGATGAAATCCTCCGCAGGGTTTCCCTGGTGACATCGGAAAACCTGGACTTAATGGACCCGAAGGCCCAAAGGTGTGTTATTTATAAAGAAAATCAAGTGCTTTTAATATTTGCTGACTCATTTGTGCATGTTGTGCTGTTGACTAATGTTTTCTTCATAGGGTAAGCCTGGAGCCAGAGGTTTACCTGGACCTCGTGGAGCGGCTGGACGAGAGGTGTGTTTGTTGTTTGTTATTTGTTATTAATGTGTTTTAAGTAGACTTGTGAGACAACATTGACTTAATCTTGACTTTAATCTGTAGGGTGATGAGGGTCCTGTAGGACCACCGGGGCCAGTAGGACTCGAGGTGAGTTGTGAATATGTATATAAAAACATCCTGTTTTTGCTGGTTGCTTGTCGCCTTACTGAGATTTTTGTTTATGGCGTTGTTTAGTTTTTTTTGCAGTTTTGAAAACTTAAATTGGAAACGTGTGATTTTGATGTGTTTTAGAGGCTTGCATTGATGATGGTATCGCATTTGTTTATTTTAGAATGTTTGAAATATACATTTTTGAATGAATCACTCAAGACAATTTAGTATGCTTTTCGGAAATTATTTATTTTCTTTTGATTTATGGTTGAAAAATTTATTTTTCTATTTTATTTATAGTTTTTTATTCATATGTTTGTTAAATAATTTTTTGTAAAGCACTTTGAAATACCGCTGTGTATAAAATTTGCCCCAGAAATGATTTATTTTATTTATTTCAATAGCACATTGAGATCATGTGATGTTCTTATTACACACAGGCTTCATTCTCTTTACACAAAGTGCTATTTATCTTTCTTTTTCTGGTGCAGTCTAGTCTGTCGTCATCATTTGTATTATAAAAAATCTGAATTTTGAAAATGTATATTGGAAATGTGTGGTTTAGATTATTTTTTAGAGGCCTTAAAGTTGCATTGATTATGGTATTGCATTTATTCCTTTAAAGCCGTATTGCAAATTATTGCATTTTGGGTGAATTAACTTTAGAACTTATCAAAAATATTTTGCAAAATATATATTTTTAAATGATTTGTGGTTGAAAAATGACAAAGAGTCCACTGGCATGTTTTATATTCTTTGCGAGCTCAGCTAAATGTGCTTTTACACCCAATGGACCACAAGGTGGCGCAGTAGGGGATTTCAAATAGCTTTAATTATGTTTAATATATCGATGAATCATCAAGCCTGTTAATTTCTTTAGTAAAAGACAGAAGAAATGAATAAATCCAGTATCGTAAAGCAGCCTCTGCATTACATAACATCCCGCTCGGTCTCTGTTTTTCCTCTTTTCCCCTTCTGTCGTTCCACTTTTTCTTGTTTAATAACCGAACACAGTGCTTCTCTGCGGCACGAACTCAGAACATTTCTGGATGTTCTCCATCATTCTGTCCTCAGACAGGTATCTGTTTTCCTCATCTCTGCGCTCAGTAATTAGAGATCTTGGTGAGACTTTCAGTATGTTCTCTTTTGTGCTTCTGCATAAGTATGCATACTCATGTCTTGCTCCAACATAATCAAACATGTGACATAATTAATGGGTGAATCTCAAGAAGGAATGTCACATTTCAACAAAAACAAAAAAGATAATTATGTTTTGCAAATGATCACTTAGACATGTTAATTATGACTACTTTAATTGGTATAACTCATGGATTTCCAATGTGCATAATTTCAAGTCAAAACAGAAATATAAAGCACACATGTCTGGAAGTAAATTGAACAATAGTGAAATTCATCAACAATAGTGAATTAAATAATGTAATATATCATATTTTCTGTG
>QVTF01006209.1:0-15000 GCA_003573665.1 Oxygymnocypris stewartii
ACACAAACACCGCTGACGTCACACGGATGTTCCCGGCTGAACCCCCGATCCCGTGACGTCCAGCGGAGCCTCTCGCGAGTACAGATAACACGGTGACCTGTGAGTGTGTGCTAACGGCAGAGTCTCAGCGAGGCGTTTACTGTCCGGGGACAAAACACTGCCTTACAACTGTACTACAAACTGATGCAATATTACATCATCATATCATCAAAGAAGTGTTTACAATGTGAAATGCTTTTGTGCATCAATTTGAACTTTATAAATGCAGGTGTTTTATTGTGATTGTGCCAGACAAACAACAACAACAACTATTATATAATTAATTATATTAAATAATAATCAAAACTATTTTAACTTATTTAATATATTATAATTATAATAATCAAAACTATTTTAATTTATTAAAAACTAATAATAGTAGTAATCATAATAATAATATAATAAATGAAAGCATTATTATTGTTGTTATTACATTGTTATATAAAATATAATTAGTTAAATGCTGCTGTGCATAATTTCTTTTTACAATATTAATTGTTTTATTGTATCTTAATGCCAGATAAATAATATGAAAATAAAAATAATATCAAAACGATGGGTTATAAAATATAATAAGTGAAATGTGTTTTGTCTCTTGGAAAGCAGTGGTTGTCCTCAGCGCTGAGGTTGTTATGAAGCTGTGAGAAGCTCTGCTCTGCTGCACTTCCGTCCCTTCCCTCCTCTTCACTTCCTGTTCAGTTCTCCCACACACACACGTGCACGCAGATGCACAGACACACACACACGTGCGCACACACACACACACGTGCGCACACACACGCACAGACACACGCAGACACAGAGAGACACACAGAGAAACACACAGAGACACACAACACACAGACACACAGACAGACGCACAGACACACACACACACACACACACAGACAGACACACACACAGACACACGCACAGACACAGAGAGACACACAGAGACACACACACACACACACACACACACACACACAGACACACACACACACACACACACACACACACACACAGACAGACGCACAGACACACACACCACACACACCAGACCAAACGCACAGACACACAGACACAGACACAGGCACAGACACAGACACACACAGACACAGACAGAGACACACAGAGACACACACACACATCAGTCACACGGTCATCTGCTGAGATAAACCAGTGCCGGGTACCATTCACATCTCAGCCAACACTCACAGAGTACTTCACAAATATGCCTCGAAATGAAAACTCGGTCTCTGCAAGATTTCAACTGATGCGGTATAAAATCATTTTATAATATACAATAATTGTATACAGAATGATTAGTTAAATACTTTCGTGCATCATTTTCAAACGATATAAAATTATGCCAGATAAATATAAAACAACATTTTATATAATAATAATAACAACAATAATAATAATAATTATTATTATTTATTCGGGACTAATCGGGAGAAGCCGATTAGTCACCAGAAGAAACGGACGTCAGATTGTGAGTCCCTTTTATACTTGTTCATAGATCTGTTGTTGAAATAATTTCCTTGCTACTAAGAAGGAATATTTCGTTCCTACCTATTGTAGTCTGCATTTCGTTGGTGATAGTTGTGATTGCACTTTCTGTAATTATAAATCATTGCGATTCCATTGCTCCTTGGGCAAGGTGTTAGTTTCGTCGCGAGCCATTAGCACTCTGTTAGGCTTATTGGCAGGGCTAATCAGAAGCCTTTCACAGCTGTTTTCACTCTATTCTCTTAATTATACTGTGTATTTATTTGATGTCCAAGGCTGACGCGGAAGCGTCTGCGGAAGCGTTCAGCATCCTCGTGTGAAGACAGACGAGTGTAAAGACAAGCGACTTTTTCCTGCGCGACTTCACCCGAGCAACGACACCGGCAACGCATTTAGGCATTTAGGTATAATTTCTTTTTCCCCTTCCCTCACACACTCTCCTTTGCTATCCTCTATCCTTCCACCTCTATTATGTGTTTCAAAACCATTCCGGTTGTCTCTCGACCACGCTCTAACATCACACGCAGACGGCAACGTAATCTTGCTAACCTGCACCCCATCTCTACATCTTCTACTACACCTCTTTCTTTCTCTATGGCTCTCTGGAATTGTCAGTCAGCTGTCAACAAAGCAGACTTCATTTCCGCTTTTTCTTTACAATCCACTCTCAGCATCTTAGGCTTGACTGAGACCTGGATTCGTCCAGAAGATTCAGCAACTCCAGCTGCCCTCTCTAACAATTTCTCTTTCTCTCACACCCCACGTAAGGTTGGCCGGGGTGGGGGCACTGGTCTGCTCATTTCAAATAATTGGAAATACTCAACCCACTCGCCCCTATGCAATTACAACTCATTTGAATCTCATGCGATTACTGTAATGGCTCCTATAAAACTCCAGATTGTGGTAATCTACCGTCCCCCTGGCCAAATTCTAGCCCACTTCCTAGAGGAGCTGGATGGGTTGCTGTCCTCTTTCATGGAGGATGGAACCCCACTCTTAGTTTTTGGCGATTTCAACATTCATCTAGAAAAGCCTTATGCTACAGACTTTCATTCGCTCCTAGCTTCATTTGATCTCAAACGCCTTACCACTACTAGCACTCACAAATCAGGCAACCAACTTGATTTAATTTACACACGCGATTGTACTGCAGATAACATTCTGGTACAACCACTACATATCTCTGACCATTTCTTCATTAAATTCACATTACACTTTGCTACCAGGGTGCCACCAACCCCCTTACCGGTTACTTTTAGACGAAACCTACGCTCCCTTTCTCCCTCACATCTTTCCTCTGTAGTATCCTCCTCTCTTGCCTCACCTACCCATTTCTCATCTCTGGATGTGAATGCTGCTACTTATACTTTATGCTCTACTTTAACCACTTGTCTAGATGACATTTGTCCTCTCTCCTCCAGGCCAGCACGGACTGCCCCTTCTAACCCCTGGTTATCTGATGTTCTTCGTGAACATCGGACCAGACTCCGAGCGGCAGAGAGAAAATGGCGAAAATCAAACGAGCCGTCGGACCTGAGTATGTATCAATCGTTTCTTTCATCTTTTCTCCGCTGAAGTCCACACTGCCAAATCCTCACATTTCCATAACAAGATCAACAATGCTCCAGATATGCGTAATCTCTTTAGAACATTTAATTCTCTCCTCTGTCCCCCTTCACCACCTCCCACCACGTCTATAACAGCGGATAACTTTGCAACTTTTTTTACAAACAAAACTAAAACAATCAGCAGTCAGTTTTCACCTCCACTCACACAGGACCCCAAACCAACTAGATCCACTGCTCAAACTCCCATCTTCTCCTTCTGTCCCCTCACTGAGGCGGAAGTATCCAAACTTCTCCTCTCCAGCCATCCTACAACATGTCCTCTAGACCCTATCCCCTCACACCTTCTCCAAGCAATCTCTCCCGCACTCCTACCAGCACTCACACACATTATCAACACATCTCTCCTCACAGGCATCTTCCCCACTGCATTCAAGCAGGCTCGGGTAACCCCACTGCTCAAAAAACCTACATTAAACACTTCTCTTTTAGAAAACTACAGACCTGTCTCTCTCCTTCCATTCATAGCCAAAACACTCGAACGAGTTGTCTTTAACCAGGTCTCATTGTTTCTTTCACAGAACAACAAACTGGACAATAAACAGTCAGGTTTCAGGAGTGGCCATTCAACTGAGACTGCGCTACTCTCAGTCACTGAAGACCTGCGAATTGCAAAAGCCAATTCCAAGTCATCAGTCCTCATTCTGCTGGATCTGTCTGCCGCTTTTGACACTGTCAATCACCAGATCCTCCTGTCCACCCTCTCATCACTGGATATCACTGGGATTCCACTTCGCTGGTTTGAATCCTATCTCACTGGTCGGTCTTTCAGGGTGGCCTGGGGAGGGGAGGTATCCAAAGCACATAAATTGGTCACTGGGGTTCCCCAGGGATCGGTTCTTGGACCCCTCCTCTTCTCCACATACACTACATCACTGGCTCCCATCATACAGGCACATGGCTTCTCCTACCATTTCTATGCTGATGACACACAGCTCTATCTCTCATTTCGACCAGATGATCCAACGGTAGCTGCACGGATCTCAGGCTGCCTGGCGGACATCTCGGCTTGGATAAAAGAAAACCATCTACAGCTCAACCTGGCAAAGACTGAGCTTCTTGTCTTCCCTGCAACTCCAACTCTACAGCATGATTTCACAATTCACTTAGGTTCATCAACAATTACCCCATCAGCTTCGGTCAGAAATCTTGGTCTAATCTTCGATGACCAGCTGACCTTCAAAGAGCACATTGCAAAGACTGCTCGATCTTGCAGGTTTGCACTACACAACATCAGAAAGATCAGGCCCTTTCTGACAGAGCATGCTGCACAACTTCTTGTCCAGGCCCTTGTCATTTCTAGACTGGACTACTGCAATGCTCTTCTAGCTGGACTTCCATCAAACACAATAAAACCTCTACAAATGATTCAGAATGCAGCGGCACGACTGGTCTTCAACGAGCCCAAAAGAGCCCATGTTACTCCTCTCTTTGTCTCCTTGCACTGGCTACCAGTTGCAGCTCGCATCCAGTTCAAGACACTGATGCTTGCATATAGAACAACCACAGGCTCAGCACCCACCTACTTCCACTCACTATTACGAATTTACATCCCCTCCAGAAGTCTGAGATCTGCTAGTAAGCGACGCCTCGTGGTACCATCACAGAGAGGCTCAAAATCACTCTCCAGAACATTCTCTTTCACCGTTCCTGGCCGGTGGAATGATCTTCCCATCCCCATCCGGAATGCTGGATCCCTGTCAATTTTCAAGCAACAATTGAAAACTCATCTCTTTCAACTCTACTTGATTACATAAAAAAAAAAAAAACTTTTTCAAAATCTTCATCTTTCTCTTTATCTTTCTCTCCTTCCCTTGCTAGCTTGTACTTATTTGAACAATGCCTGTGACTTAGTGTTATTGGAACTTCCTCTGTATGCTTGCCTCTTCAAGATTAATCGCTTTATGTACTCCCCAATTGTAAGTCGCTTTGGATAAAAGCGTCTGCTAAATGAAAATGTATTATTATACATAAAAATGGTCTATAATATTGCTTTATGACCAACACAAATTATTTTGTATTGACTGTAAAAAAGCAAACTCTATGCAAGACGAAACATATACATATATATTCACCATTCAAACAACCAATCAGCTCGCTCCGACAGACCGCAGGCAGCCAATCACGTGGCTTCCCTGAGATCTCAGAGAACTATTCAGTTCATCATGAGTCGGAGACATAAATCATCTCCCGTTGTCTTCTAAACAAGAACAGCTTGTTAAAAATGAATAAGTGAAGCCTCATAAATCAAGCACAAGCAGACGGCATTGGTGTGTGTGTGTGTGTGTGTGTGTGTGTGTTACACACTCACTGGCCACTTTATTAGGTACACCTTGCTAGTACCGGATTGGACCCCCTTTTGCCTTCAGAACTGTCTTAATTCTTCGTGGCATAGATTCAACAAGGTGTTGGAAACATTCCTCAGAGATTTTGGTCCATATTGTCATGATAGCATCACGCAGTTGCTGCAGATTTGTCGGCTGCACATCCATGATGAGAATCTCTCGTTCCACCACATCCCAAAGGTGCTCTATTGGATTGAGATCTGGTGACTGTGGAGGCCATTTGAGTAAAGTGAACTCATTGTCATGTTCAAGAAACCAGTCTGAGATGATTTGAGCTTTGTGACATGGTGCATTATCCTGCTGGAAGTACATCAGAAGATGGTACACTGTAGTCATAAAGGGATGGACATGGTCAGCAACAATACTCCGGTAGGCTGTGGTGTTTAAACAATGCTCAATTGGTACTAAGAAGCCCAAAGTGTGCCAAGAAAATACCCCCCACACCATTACACCACCACCACCTGCCTGAACCGTTGAGACAAGACAGGATGGATCCATGCTTTCATGTTCTTTAGGCCAAATTCTGACCCAACTATCTGAATGAAATCGAGACTCATCAGACCAGGCAATGTTTTCCAATCTTCTATTGTTCAGTTTTGGTGAGTCTGTGTGAATTGTATCCTCCGTGTCCTGTTCTTTTCTGACAGGAGCGGCACCCGGTGTGGTCTTCTGCTGCTGGAGCACATCTGCTTCAGGGTTCGACGTGTTGTGTGTTCAGAGATGTATTCTGCAGATCTTGGTTGTAACGAGTGGTTATTTGAGTTACTGTTGTCTTTCTATCATCTCTAACCAGTCTGTTCATTCTCCTCTGACCTCAACAAGGCATGTCCGTCCACACAACTGCCGCTCACTGGATATTTTCTCTTTTTCGGACCATTCTCTGTAAACCCTAGAGATGGTTGTGTGTGAAAATCCCAGTAGATCAGTAGTTTGTGAAATACTCAGATCAGCCCGTCTGGCACCAACAACCATTCCACGTTCAAAGTCACTTAAATCCGCTTTCTTCCCCGTTCTGACGCTCGGTTTGAACTTCAGCACGTCGTCTTCACCACATCTAGATGCCTAAATGCATTGAGTTGCTACCATGTGATTGGCTGATTAGCAATTTGTGTTACCAAGCAATTGAACAGGTACCTAATAAAGTGGCCGGTGAGTGCATATGCATGCAGATATAATATAAATACATAACTGACTGAACAGAGAGAAGCTTTATCCTCATCAGCCTCACAGATGAGAAAGTGTGTGATGTATGCATTAGTATGCAGGTCACATACTCGCACAGACACAGAGAAACTGCAGGACCAGAACCCACCGCTGATGCTAAACACACACACACACACACACACACACACACGTACACTGGGACTTTCTATTTTGTGCTGAGCTAATGATGGTTTCTCTCCTCTAATACCACACCTACATCAAACCTCAGACAAACCTTTATTGTATTCATATAAGCTTTCAAGTCGTCTCTCACACACACACACACACGCACACACATGCACACACACACACACACACACACACGCACACACACACATGCACACACACTGAGTGTTTCTGATTAGAAATGAGAGCAGATGTGATTAGCGTGGACTCATTCAGCTGCTCCAGACGGAGTCTGTTGTGTCTTGAAGAGTCAAAACAAAGCTAACGTTCAGGCAAAAAAGCATCAATGCACCACAGTCTGACAACAAAAATACTCAATGCATTGATTCCAGAATTCAATAAATCAACTAATTACTAAAAATGACCCATTGTTTAATCATCCAAGATTACACACAGCACGCTGCCCATGAGAGACTTCAATCAGAACAAGCTATTGCATGACATAGATTTGTAATACGATGTGTGAAAAATGTGTGCTCAGACCGATCTGAGAAAAAAATCAGAAAAACCATCTAGGATGAGTTCGAAAATAGTTTAGCAGAAAAATATTAGTTACAGAAAATTACGATTGATTCAACATGACCCAAGTAATCACAGAAAATTATTTAGTTAAATAAATAAAATAGTTTCTAGCCCTTATGGTTCAAAAGTTATTAGCATAAACATGAGTGCAACTTTGGCCTGTTGGTGGCGCTAGAGAGTTTGAGTTAGAGACTCTAAATTCGCTGTAGGTAATGTTCAGACTGTCCTCTATCTGTGTGCCAAATTTCATAACTCTTCCGCAAGCGGTTCTATGGGCTGCCATAGACTCAATGGTGACGGAAGAGGAAGAAGAAGCACAGAAAACTTCCGCAATTACATACATATTAAGTTATAAACATAACAAAAAACAGGAAAATATGTATGCATATACTTTCTGTTTACTGTGGAACAAAAAAATGAATAAAGCATGGGCGACCTATTAAAGTTCCCCATTCTGGGTAATGAAAGGTTCATATTTTGGTTTTGGGAGTACACAACAACAAGTAGACATGCATGTAAGGTCAAAAAACACTTTCATTATCTTATAATTAGGGTTGGGTATAGTGTGTTTGGGTTTTTTTCGATACCGGTGCCAAATCGATACTTTTAAAACAGTCCTGGTGCCTAAACGGTGCCTGAACCGATACTTATGAAAATAAAAACGACCTGTTAATAATTGCAGGGCTCTAGAGTGCGACCTAATTTCTCTCGGGTGCGACTAACAAAAATCCCAGGGCGCACTGGTGCGTCCAGCCATTCGAGAAAAGAAAAAAAAGTATCCGCGACTCAGAAACTCTATGTGGTTCAACAAAAGACACTCCCGTTAGGCTTATATCGTGGTCTAAACCAATCAGAGATAGTGAAGGGCGGACCCCCCCTCTGATTGGCCGTGGTCCAGATATTCCTGTATGTGTGTGTGCGCGTTTACAAATGCGTCACGTGTGCTGCTGCAGTCAGACAGAGAGAAAGACGCGAGTAGTAGAGATGCGTGCAGTGTTGCCAACTTTTTTAGCGCCTTTGTATGCGCTTTTAGCCCTTTTGTTTTCCCAAAAAAGCAACTAGTGACAAATCGAGTCTCTCGGAGTGTCTCTGTGATCGCCGCAATGGCGCGAGATCAGCGCGCTTTCTCTGCATCTGCTTTGTTCAGCGAGCGTCTGAGAGGAGCCCGTTCAGTTAAAACAGATATTATTGCTTCTCTAAACGTACATGCAAATATAGAAGAAATCACAGGACATGAATTGTCTTGTCTTATATTGTGTATTATTTGATTTCATCAGACAACGGCTCAATAAAATGATAAATTATGATTTTTGTGCAGACTAGCTTCTTGGAAGGGAGAGCTGGTTATGAATTCTTAAAGGGACGTGTTTCAGTCATTATTTCATATTCATCCCGTTGACTGACAACATAAACAGTCAAATATATAAAGTAAAACAGTTTTATTGAGAATTTGGCTGCATTAAAATACAGTATGAGCACAGAGAGACAGTTAGACAGAACAGAACAGTTATTTTTTTCTTTACTTTTAGTCATTTAGCAGATGCTTTTATCCAAAGCGACTTACAAATAAGAAAAAGTAACTAAAATTAAAAGTTAAAACTATACATATTATATACACACATTTAAGAAGATAAAGACATGAAATAAAAATGACAAATGCATACAACAACATTTCAAAACTAAACATTTCAATGAAAATAAAGCTAAAAACAATTCAAAATATTAAATCAAGAAAAGGTATGAGTATAAAAAGGCTTCTAACATAACACTAAAGGCCTAAGTATACTTATTTTTTGCATAGTAAGAATTGGTTATAAAAACTGTAAAACCTTTTTTTATTCATAATGTTTAGTGAAATGATTTGGTAGTCTGAGGTGGGATGGGGGCGCCGGATTGTTTTATAGGTTTAAAGGGAGGGGTTGAGAAGCACTGCACTTGAGCATCCCTTCATTCAGACACAGTGGAAGATCTCATCAGTGTAGAGGGGGGGGGGGGGGGCACTAGAGCATCCCTTCATTCAGACACAGTGGAAGATCTCATCAGTGTAGAGGGGGGGGGGCACTAGAGCATCCCTTCATTCAGACACAGTGGAAGATCTCATCAGTGTAGAGGGGGGGGGGCACTAGAGCATCCCTTCATTCAGACACAGTGGAAGATCTCATCAGTGTAGAGGGGGGGGGGCACTAGAGCATCCCTTCATTCAGACACAGTGGAAGATCTCATCAGTGTAGAGGGTGGGGGGGGGGCACTAGAGCATCCCTTCATTCAGACACAGTGGAAGATCTCATCAGTGTAGAGGGGGGGGGCACTAGAGCATCCCTTCATTCAGACACAGTGGAAGATCTCATCAGTGTAGAGGGTGGGGGGGGGGCACTAGAGCATCCCTTCATTCAGACACAGTGGAAGATCTCATCAGTGTAGGGGGGGGGGCACTAGAGCATCCCTTCATTCAGACACAGTGGAAGATCTCATCAGTGTAGAGGGGGGGGGGGGGGCACTAGAGCATCCCTTCATTCAGACACAGGGGAAGATCTCATCAGTGTAGATGGAGGGGGGGGGCACTTGAGCATCCCTTCATTCAGACACAGTGGAAGATCTGATAAGAATCAGTGTAGAGGGGGGGGGGGGGGGCACTCGAGCATCTCTTCATTCAGACACAGTGGAAGATCTGATATGAATCAGTGTAGAGGGGGGGGCACTAGAGCATCCCTTCATTCAGACACAGTGGAAGATCTGATAAGAATCAGTGTAGAGGGGGGGGGGGGGCACTAGAGCATCTCTTCATTCAGACACAGTGGAAGATCTGATATGAATCAGTGTAGAGGGGGGGGGCACTAGAGCATCCCTTCATTCAGACACAGTGGAAGATCTGATCAGAATCAGTGTAGAGGGGGGGGGGGGGCACTAGAGCATCTCTTCATTCAGACACAGTGGAAGATCTGATATGAATCAGTGTAGAGGGGGGGGGCACTAGAGCATCCCTTCATTCAGACACAGTGGAAGATCTGATATGAATCAGTGTAGAGGGGGGGGGCACTAGAGCATCCCTTCATTCAGACACAGTGGAAGATCTGATAAGAATCAGTGTAGAGGGGGGGGCACTCGAGCATCTCTTCATTCAGACACAGTGGAAGATCTGATATGAATCAGTGTAGAGGGGGGGGGCACTAGAGCATCCCTTCATTCAGACACAGTGGAAGATCTGATATGAATCAGTGTAGGGGGGGGGGGGGCACTAGAGCATCCCTTCATTCAGACACAGTGGAAGATCTGATCAGAATCAGTGTAGAGGGGGGGGGGGGGCACTCGAGCATCCCTTCATTCAGACACAGTGGAAGATCTGATAAGAATCAGTGTAGAGGGGGGGGCACTCGAGCATCTCTTCATTCAGACACAGTGGAAGATCTGATATGAATCAGTGTAGAGGGGGGGGGGGCACTAGAGCATCCCTTCATTCAGACACAGTGGAAGATCTGATATGAATCAGTGTAGGGGGGGGGGGGCACTAGAGCATCCCTTCATTCAGACACAGTGGAAGATCTGATATGAATCAGTGTAGAGGGGGGGGCACTAGAGCATCCCTTCATTCAGACACAGTGGAAGATCTGATATGAATCAGTGTAGAGGGGGGGACACTAGAGCATCCCTTCATTCAGACACAGTGGAAGATCTGATCAGAATCAGTGTAGAGGGGGGGGGGGGGGGGGGGGGGGGGGGGCACTAGAGCATCCCTTCATTCAGACACAGTGGAAGATCTGATAAGAATCAGTGTAGAGGGGGGGGGGCACTAGAGCATCCCTTCATTCAGACACAGTGGAAGATCTGATATGAATCAGTGTAGAGGGGGGGCACTAGAGCATCCCTTCATTCAGACACAGTGGAAGACCTGATATGAATCAGTGTAGAGGGGGGGACACTAGAGCATCCCTTCATTCAGACACAGTGGAAGATCTGATCAGAATCAGTGTAGAGGGGGGGGGGGGGGCACTAGAGCATCTCTTCATTCAGACACAGTGGAAGATCTGATAGAATCAGTGTAGAGGGGGGGGGGGGGGCACTAGAGCATCTCTTCATTCAGACACAGTGGAAGATCTGATAAAAAATCAGTTGTAGAGGGGGGGGGGGGGCACTAGAGCATCTCTCTTCATTCAGACACAGGGGGGGGGGGGCACTGAGCATCATTACAGTGGAGATCTGATAAGATCAGTGTAGAGGGGGGGGGGGGCACTAGAGCATCTCTTCATTCAGACACAGTGGAAGATCTGATAAGAATCAGTGTAGAGGGGGGGGGGGGGCACTAGAGCATCCCTTCATTCAGACACAGTGGAAGATCTGATATTGAATCAGTGTAGAGGGGGGGGGGCCACTAGAGCATCCCTTCATTCAGACACAGTGGAAGATCTGATCAGAATCAGTGTAGAGGGGGGGGGGGGCACTAGAGCATCCCTTCATTCAGACACAGTGGAAGATCTGATATGAATCAGTGTAGAGGGGGGGGGGGCACTAGAGCATCCCTTCATTCAGACACAGTGGAAGATCTGATCAGAATCAGTGTAGAGGGGGGGGGGGCACTAGAGCATCCCTTCATTCAGACACAGTGGAAGATCTGATAAGAATCAGTGTAGAGGGTCAGAGTCTGGAAGATGTTGATGCTAGAGGGAGTGTGGCCAGCTGGTTTAGCCGAGGCCAAAGATCAAGAAGGACAAACTACAGGAGTTGATCATCCGAGGGGCATGTGACTGCAATGGAGGATAGTCCATAAGACATTGAGCCATGAGATGTTCAGTTTGATGCCCTTAAAACACTTAATTTAGATTTTATTTTTATTTTATTTATCTTGAGATGTTTTAAGCTTAAATCTCAGCCCAGCTTTTCAGTAAGTTACCTTTCTTGTAGAATTGTGCTTCAAATAAAGAACTTTATGTTGACCTGATTGTTAGTTAATCGTTTACTAGTCAATATTGCCTATACGAAAATTTGGGTGCACCTAACTTTTGTGCTAGTGCACCTAAGAAAAAAAGTTAGGCGCACCAGTGCAACCAGTGCTAAAAGTTAGTCTAGAGCCCTGAATTGGATTGGCCATTAGCACTAAACACATGGGCCCGGTTTCACAGACAGGGCTTAGACTAAACCAGGATTAGATCATAGTTCAATTAGGACATTTAATTAATTTTTATAAACATGCTTAGAAAAAAGGGGTGCATCTTGAGACAAAACAAAGGCACTGATATATTTTAAGATCAGTCAGTGCAAGTTTATTTCAGTTGAAACAGCTCAGAGTAACATTTTAGTCTAGGACTAGGCTCAAGCCTCGTCTGTGAAACCGGAGGGTGATGTGTTTTTCATTCATACTGGACGCCAGAGGGAGCCCTCGCACAGACAATCCACAAGATCCAGTCACAGAAGTAGCAGAACTCATAAAGCTCCGCTGATATGGATAAAGCCATTGCTATTTCTGTAACTGAGTAAACAGAAGATAGAAACAAATCAACAGCTGTGATTTGAATGATAAGAATGAAGATAGAAGATAGAATGATCAAATAAATACAATAAACACTCGACTACTATCATGTATAGTTTAGCTGCGTTATTCAATCCATCTCTGGTATTTTCATAATAATGAAGTATATTTATAATCCAATGCTAATCGATGTATTAGTAGCCCATGGAGTTGTAGTAGCTTAGCTAGTTAAGGGAAGGTCATCAGAGCAAGCGTAATCACTGCATTCACGCGCTACTCGGATGCTCTCGTTCCCCGAGTTTTGCTTTTAAGTCTGAATGTGAAAACCACACACTCGGGTTACTACAAGGATTTAAGGGAAATTATTTTTCACGTGCGGTGCTTCTTACGTCCGTTTTTTCACGTGATGATGCTTTTTACATCCGTTTCGGAGAAAAAAAGGACAAATATTTCAACCGATCGCTCAGGTATGGCACCGAAATGAGGCACCGAAAACTGCGTTCTGATTCGGTTCGGTACATACCGGTTCCATAGGTACCGGTGCCATATTAGTACCGGGTTTCGGTACCCAACCCTACTTATAATATGCATTTATTTTTACCTTACTTGCTCAACGACTCCCAAACTATTCGTTTTTCCAAACCCCTCCTTCGCGTGACGCTAATCTGCTGTGATTGGTCGATCGGTCGTCTCGCCTGATAAAGCAGTGTTTGTGAGTCTGGAGAGTTTGTGATCGTGGTGCCCGCGTAAAACGGCCGACGAGAGGCACCCTGAGCGACATAGATTCATTAATGATAGATATATCTATAGATTTGAATTTAGCTTAAATGAAAGAACTTTGCGCACTGAAAAGACCGAACACGCAGGAAACCATTGATTGGATACCTCTGTTGGGCCAATCGCGTGCACCGTGCAAATACACTCTGTAAATGTTGCCGTGTTTTATGTTCGGTGGGCTTTGGTGTTGTTTGAAGCCTTCAAAATATATTTTGTCTTCCGCAAAAGAAAGTCATGCAGGTTTAAAATAAGTAAATGATGATAGGATTTTCATTTTTGGGTGATCGGCGCCTTTGGTATTGATTTAGGATCAATATGAAGGTAATGGTGACACAGCAAAGGGAACATTGTGTTACTCAGACTGAGCCAAACCCATTGTGTGAGTGTGTGTGTGTGTGTGTGTGATCAATTTCTTTTTTTAATGCAGAGCGAATTGATCCAGCTCCCTCTCATTAGCACTGGGCTGGTGCCACCCCCACCCACCCACACACACAAACCCCCACCCACCCTCACAGACAGACACACACACACACACACACACACACACACACACACACACACACACACACACACACACACACACACACACACACACAGAGACAGAGAGACAGACACCCACACAGACAGACACACCCACCCACCCCCACACACACACACACACAGAGACAGACAGACAGGCCCAGACAGACAGACAGACAGACAGAGACACACACACACACACACACACACACACACACACACACAGACAGACACACACACACACACACACACACACACACACACACACACACACAGACAGAACATACACACACACACACACACACACACACCACACACACACACGCGCACACAGACACACACACAGACAGACAGACAGACACACACACACACACACACACACACAGAGACACACACAGAGACACACACACACACACACACACACACACACAGAGACACACACACACACACACACACACACACAGAGACACACACACAGACACACACACAGAGACACACACACACACAGACACACACACACACACACACACACAGACAGACAGACAGACACAGACACACACACACACACACAGAGACACACACAGAGACACACACACACACACACACACACACACACAGACAGACAGACAGACACAGACACACACACACACACACACACACACACACACACACAGAGACACACACAGAGACACACACACACACACAGAGACACACACACACACAGACACACACACACAGAGATGTGTTTAAACCGCAGTAAATCACTGATCACCATCACTTCAGGACGAGGAGACTCATGATGTCAAACAAGTGATTTTGGCGTCTGAGA
>QVTF01006209.1:25000-27799 GCA_003573665.1 Oxygymnocypris stewartii
TGCCTATGGTAGCATTCACTTTATTTGTTTAATCCAAATACACAATACCGAGATATATACCGCATATTAGCAAGATATGAATTGCTCCTATCGCCCAGCCCTAAGGAGGCATGTGAATTAAGACAGCCATCAGTTTGTTCATCCGGTTACACAACCAGTTAAACACTGATCACTTTAACGAGATTAATAAACTGACACTAGCTGTGACACACACACACACACACACACACACACACACGCACGCACGCACGCACGCACACACATGCACACACACGCTAAAGCATTCTAATATGAAAGACAACATAATTACTGACAGGTAATCAGAGTGATGATGTCATTTCCTGTGACTCACAAGTTCCTGAGGGACATGTATGACAGGAATGCAATGAGAATTATTATTAGTTCGCTTTAATATTAAATACAATCTGTTGTCCAGACAGGAATGAGATTCTCACAGTACTGTAACAGGAATTTGAATATTCTCGTATCATATCATAATGGCATGACAAATATTAGCTTATTTGGCATGATAATCAGCTTGTTTGTACTAACTTTTGGACAATGTAAAATATAAAAAAATTGTCTTTTTAATAATATTTTAACAATGTGTCCATTTGTAATTTCATTTGTTTGTTTTAATATGATAAAAATGTAATGTCTAGATGGGGAATAAGGTTTCAGTACATTAATGAGAATTTTTAATATTCTCATGTTCTTATTGACCAATCATGCTTATTTCATAACTTTGACATAATATTTATAAAAAAACATATTTGATATAATTGAACACGTGTAATATATATATATATATATATTATATAATATCTTCTGAATTAATAAATTATTTATTTGGAATTCAAATTTAATTTGCTTGTTTTATTAATATTATATACATTATAATAATATTGTAATAATACAATTTGTAAAAATTAAAAAAAATAATTAATCTATTGTATAGACAGGAATGAGATGTGTAATATTTTGACTCCAAGTGTTATTATCATTAACTATTCAATGTTATTTTCATTAAATATTCATCATAAAATATCATTAAAACATTAAAAATCATGTTGGCTTTGCAACGAACTGAAATAAAATAAGTTTGCTTTTGAAGTACTAAATCACTGAAACTTAAAATAAATGAATAAATAATACCAAAATGTACAAGCAAAACTGAAAATATAAAAATAAATGCTTATTCAAAATATTAATAACTACTATAATGCTACATAAATAACACAGGGGATTCTGGTTATAATCCAGTTCCAACAAAGTCCTAATTAGGCAGTCTTGAGATTTTGAACAACAGACACACTAGTTTGAGATTGACGCACACGCCTGTAGGAGTCTGTGAGGACAGATTTACTGTATTAAACATAGCCGGAAAGATTTGACCAATCAGAAGCATCTGAGGCAGAACTGAATGAGAATATCATCCATCCGTCCCGGAGCGTGTGCGATCTTCAGTCATGTGCCGGAGCTGTGACTGTGTCAATGTGTCTGTGTGTCTCTGCAGCGTGTGTGTGTGTGTGTGTGTGTGTGTGTCTCTGCAACGTGTGTGTGTGTGTGTGTGTGTGTGTCAGTGTGTCTCTGCAGCATGTGTGTGTGTCAGTGTGTCTCTGCAGCGTGTGTGTGTCAGTGTGTCTCTGCAGCGTGTGTGTGTGTGTGTGTGTCAGTGTGTCTCTGCAGCATGTGTGTGTGTGTGTGTGTGTCTCTGCAGCGTGTGTGTGTGTGCTGTGTGTCTCTGCAGCGTGGTGTGTGTGTGTCTCTGCAACGTGTGTGTGTGTGTGTGTGTGTGAGAGTGTGTCTCTGCAGCATGTGTGTGTGTGTGTGTGTGTGTGTGTGTCTGTGTGTCTCTGCAGCGTGTGGTGTGTGTCTCTGCAACGTGTGTGTGTGTGTGGTGTGTGTGTGTGTGTGAGTGTGTCTCTGCAGCGTGTGTGTGTGTGTGTGTGTGTGTGTCTCTGTGTGTCTCTGCAGCGTGTGTGTGTGTGTGTGTGTCTCTGCAACGCGTGTGTGTGTGTGTGTGTGTGTGTGTGAGTGTGTCTCTGCAGCGTGTGGTGTGTGTGTGTGTGTGTTGTGTGTCTCTGCAGCGTGGTGTGTGTGTGTCTCTGCAACGTGTGTGTGTGTGTGTGTCAGTGTGTCTCTGCAGCGTGTGTGTGTGTGTGTGTGTGTGTGTGTGTGTCAGTGTGTCTCTGCAGCGTGTGTGTGTGTGTGTGTGTGTGTCAGTGTGTCTCTGCAGCGTGTGTGTGTGTGTGTGTGTCAGTGTGTCTCTGCAGCGTGTGTGGTGTGTGTGTGTATGTGTGTGTCAGTGTGTCTCTGCAGCATGTGTGTGTGTGTGTGTGTGTGTGTGTCTCTGCAACGTGTGTGTGTGTGTGTCAGTGTGTCTCTGCAGCGTGTGTGTGTGTATGTGTGTCTCTGCAGCATGTGTGTGTGTGTGATTCATCACCAGAACACACTTAATCACAGATATCCCGTCAGAGTCTCATCACACTGCTGGAGGTGATTCACTTTCATTCTCAGCAGTAGGTGTTTAAATGCATGCAACAGTTATTACACCAGTGGCAACACGCACACAGAAAGTGAATGGTGCAGTAAAGCGGTTCACGTGTCAGAGTTAAGCTGCTGTAATAAGCTCGGGGAATCCTGCACGTCAGTAGTTCTGCGGCTCAGGCGTTGAGTCGTGATGAACCGGCTGAGCTTTCATGGATTGTGTTAATAAACATGCACGGATGGCTCAGTTCTGCTTCTGCATTCTCCCTGTAAGAGTCTCGGGTTTCATAACATCCGCATGACAATGAG
>QVTF01006210.1:0-27808 GCA_003573665.1 Oxygymnocypris stewartii
GGGGTGTGTGGGTGGGGGTGTGTGTGTGGGTGTGTGTGTGTGTGTGTGTGTGTGTGTGTGTCTGTGTGTGTGTATATAATGTATGTGTGTTAACCTCTCTCTTTTGTTGCCTTCTCATTTAATTTTGCACTCTGACCCTCTGCTTTAGCTGAATCAGCCCTTTCTGCTACCTCATTTACCCGTTGACATGATGCCATCATTCATACAAACACGTACACGGCAGAGCGAAAGGTGCCAGCAGGTCACATCATGACCCTGAGTGTCTTTTGAGTGCAGAAAACCACATTATTCACCTCTCTTCTTATGTAACATTTTAAAATTCATCCGCATCACGTGTCTGTTTTGAAAACGTCCGAATGCTTAAGCTAAGGGTCGCAGAACACAATAAATGCTCTGCTAGAATACATTACGAAATTGCACCAAGGCTGCCTTTATTTGATCAAAATTGCAGTAAAATCTGTAATATTGTGAAATATTATTACAATTTAAAGTAACTATTTTATATTTGAATATATGTTTGTGTAATTTATTCCTTTGATCAAAGCTGTATTTTCAGCATCATTACTCCATCTTCAGTGTCACGTGATCTTCATAAATCATAATAATATACTGATTTACTGTTCAACCAACATTTGTGATTATCATCAGTGTCAAAAACAGCTCTGCTGCCTCATATATTTATAGAAACTATTACATTTTTCAAGCTTCTTTGATGAATAGAAAGTTCAAAAGACCAGCATTTATTTGAAAGAGATTTTTTATGACATTAAAAATATCTTTACTGTCACTTTTGATCAATTGTATGCATCCTTTCTTGCGTAAGTATTAATTAAATTAAAAACTTTAATGCTTTTGTTGTCTTAAATGGATTAATTGACTACAGTGACCCTTTTGCCCCCGTATTATAAATAATTAGTCAGTTTTTATCTCTTTTTGTGGCATTTAACTGGTTTATCTGTGACTTAGCTTTGACAGAATCTATTTTGTGTGTAATTGAGCCAAATCTTTGATCCCCGACTGCTTTGTTTCTCATCTGATCTGTGGCTGGTGTTGACGCACTCATGTTCGCTCTGTCCTGAAGAGCAGATGTTTTCCAGTCTGATTTGTTTTGGTCACAAACAGGCAAAGATCTTACTCCTGCTCTTTGTGAGATTGTAAATGACCTATTTACATCCTAACTATCCGACGTGAACGGCTGTCTAAGCACGATCGGGCCAGAGCTGGGGATTATTGATACCACAAGGTGTTTTCGGTGCTCCTAAGATCAAATTTATATTCAAAACAGCAGAGTGAAATCGAAAACTGACGAGCTCAGGCCCAGGGGAAGTTATATAAGAAGACAACAGGAAATGCAGTGTTTAGGTGTGAGGACGTGCCTTACATTCATCACAGCCTCGGAGACGGAGAAACACAAGACGTGTTTCTACTTGTGTATAAATGGAAGAGTAGTAGCAGACCGTGAAGAAGAAGCATCATCACGTGTTTATCATGCATGTTCCTCTTTCATTAATGCACTGGATGAAGTTGTTTGATGAGTTTCCTGATTGAGAATAGCCGGAAGTAGCTCTCATATAATATATAAGAGAGTTTGCATTTGTGTTACATGCTTTGGTCACTACATCATTCCCAGACGTCCTTTGATCTGATATGTCAGAATATAAATGTGGTTTCTGGTGTGTGTTGAATCTCTGCTTTAAATTGTAAAGATACGTCTTGATATCAGTTCTACACAAACATCAACTTCTTAATTCAAAGCCTTGGAAACAGTTTTAGATTTACAAATGTAACTATTTTTATGCCGTGAACATTTAATGTCATCTTTGCATTTACTTCATTTTTAATGATGAGGCAAATAAATAATAGAATATTATTTATATATAATAATAATAATGTTTTATTTAAATATGTAATTTATTTAAATATGAATCCTCTTTTAATAAAGTTGAATATCATTTAATAAAATTACTTAAAATTGTATATATATATTTACAATAATTTTATATATATTAAATAAAATAATATATATATATATATGTGCGTGTGTATATATATATATATATATATATATATATATATATATATATATATATATATATGTATGTATATATATACATGTATATATTTATTTGAAGAGTTTGGTTCCAAAACGCGATAAACGCCATTAAAAAAACGAGTTTCTGCCAAAATCAGTATAGTGTCTAGTCGGTATTGAAAAGTCAATTTTTTATTTTACGCAAAGTGCGATATCTGCCGTGTTATTCTGTCATGTTTTCTCCCTTTTTTCCAAACCGTGACACACGCTAGTCTCTCTTCTCTGCAGAATGTGATATATCCTCTCAACCAATCACAGAGCACCGTTCCACGCACTGTAAACAGTACCGGTTATGGTGGCGCTTTGAATACACCCGGCATCCTAGTTTTGCTCATCTACTTTGTGATCAACAAACAAACAAAAATTAGGGCTGCGTGATAAATCACACGTGATTGTCATGCGCATCTCGTCAGTTCTGTATGTGTGTGTATATGTATAGGGTACTAAAGATGTGCTATTAACTGTGCCTAAAATGTATAATTGCAGAAAAAAAATCTATGTGTTGTATTGAACTTTAATGGAGCAACAGATTTTGTGTGAAAATAAATAATTCAAGTTGTTTATTTTGTTTAAAATGGTATGAATGTATGAGGTGGCAAGAGGGGCCTTTTACCCCCCCACACGGAGTAAAAGACTCAGCATGGGGTAAAAGGTACACGCTATTGATAAACATACTTCAGCTAAAATAATGGTTCTAAGTTAATACTTGTTCAAAACAATCGCTTTAGCAAAGTTTGTACTATTTTCTGCTTATTTAGAAAAATAAAATGTTTTTTGTTTAATACACATACTGTCATTATAATATGTTATTATGAGAAATACATTTTAAAATACAGAAACAAGATAATTTTAATAAGTAAAGATTCTGAAAGTATTGAAGGAGGTCCAGTAATAATTGAATATATTTTACAGTAGTAACAACAAATTATATGATATGATTAATATCATGTTTTTAAATATGATGGTTTCATTCTAGAAATGGTGATTATCTCTAATATGGACACCCAACATAATATATGAGATTTACCATCTGAATCTAACCATCTCATGTCAACAAATGGAGAAGTCAGCCATCTGTTAATTATCATGTTAATTACTGTGTGCCTTTAGCCCCAACAGCAGGAGCGCTTTTACCCCAAATACCATACGTTTACATATTCTTTCATTATTTAAAAACGAAAACTGATAATCATAAAGAAGACATTTGTCTCAAAATATATGCTTTAATTTTAGCTACTTAAATCTACAACATTTAAAAAAACATAAAATATTTGATCACGTTAGGGTTAGAATCCCTTACAGAAATATCAGTAATGATATAATATGATAAAGGCGCCTTTTACCCCAGGGATTAAATGTAGTGCAAAATAAATATTTTTATATAATTATCATCTAATTGAATCACTTTAATTAAAATAAATGTGAAGAAGTAAAGCACACCTAAGGTCATCTGTGTCTAATTGTCATGAAAATTCTGTCACAATGCATAAAAAAGCTTTAATGGGTCTACAATACGCTTCATTTAGTTCATGCAAAATACAAAATAGTTTCTTCCTTCTCTTTACAAGGTTAAGCTTGACCTGAACATGTTTTCATGAATTTCACCCTAACTACAGCCAGATCTTCCACCCGTGGAGGAGAGTCAGTTTACACACCAGCTCTTCCTGCAGTTAGATAACACTGAATAGCTGTAAATGACCCTTTTTTTGGAATATATGTTTATTTCATTGTCACTGTTTTTACGTCATTTACACTCATTTTGGCTTCTCGTTCTAAACGCAGTTAAATCAGTCCGTATAGCACACATGAAATTGTAAAACCCCAAAACCTGATGGCCTCACAGGAATGTGAAGTATGCGGGTCAAAGGAAACCAAGAGCAGCCGAAGGGGAGTTGATGAAATATAATATCCTCTTGCTTTAAAACAGAACATTGTGCTCATTACGTGGTGTGTGTAAATGCATGCATGCATGCTTAACATGCAATAAGCATTAGTATTTGAGCGTCGAGTCTGTTTTGTGATGCTTTTGAGAGCTGTGTGTGTGTGCACGTCTCCCCTCTAAACAGAGCGCAGTGGTTTCTTCCATAGTGGGAGGTGTAGTTCTGTGGAGAAGTCACCGCAGATCAATGAACTGAGCGAAACAGACGTACTGGGCAAGCCGACTACAGGGAGCGTCCGTGGGATATATGCTGCACACCTATTATTTCTCCCCCGCAACGATTCGGTCCTAAAGATACGTCAAAGTGAGACTCTATGACAGCGCTGCTCGGTCTCTATGGTTTATAGAGCCACAGATACAACGTTACCCTCCCGGATACACAAGAACGTACGAGATTTGGTAGAAATTTATTCATCCGTCGGTGGATATTCAGTTGCTGAGGATGATTTTTGCTAATTCTGGCCACACAGTGAGGACGTCGTATATTCGTAAACAGGTAAAATCTTCTTTGACATGAATTGTGGCCCTCATGGTTATTTGTTGTCTAAAGTGGGGTTTTATTAAAGTCATAATTCAGAATGATCTGTGCTAATATGTTTGTGGAAACTATTATTTGCACTTTCTTGTAATAATAACAGTAAATGTAACGTTCCAGTGATGATCGACGGATGAAAGACTACTTGTGCACTTCCATGAACTAATCCATAAAGAATAGCTGTCATTGGTTGCCTTCCAATCAAACGCTCCCCTCTGATGGGTGTGTTTTAGTTGTGCTAGCATTTCATTTTATTGTGTTATGATGACACCGGCTCTCATTCACAATTTATCACACCTTTCCCCTCCCGATCAAACCCGTCCCACCAGTCTAAAAATAGGCCTCTATTTGATCAAGTTTTTGCGTGTCTCATGCACGTCACTGCATTTTCCTCTGATGGAATATACATTCACAGCCCTGTCTGTCTGTTCTTCTGATGGGGTGTTCGGTTTCAGTGGTTAATCTACTTTACCGTGCTGTAATGGTCAAAAGTCACAGTGCTGAATTAATGCACCCTCTCATATGACACTCTTCATTAAAGCCTTCCCTAATCTCACTCCATGCATGCACATGCACTACCTGCAGACATTCTGGCCACGCAGTGAGCATGTTGCATAATCATGACCAGGTGGAAATCATATTTGACTTTAACTGTGGTTCTCATGGTTTTTGTGCAGTTATAAATAGTATGGGTGAAACATGTAAAAGAACACGTTCAAGGCATATCTCAGCTTTATTTTTAGGTTTTGCATAAATACAATTACAAATGTCAATGCTGAGGACATACGAGAGGTATTTGGTGGAAATGTATTCAATCCCCTGGATGATTTTTGCCAAATAGTGAGAATGTTACATAATTGTAAACAGGTGAAAATCATCATTCCAGAATCCAGAGTCATTTTATTTTTAGATTTTTTATAAAGAAAATGACAAGTTGTAATGACGAGAACGTACAAGGTTCATCCGTATGTTATGAATGATTTTTTGTTAATAATAGGCACACAGTGAGGATGTTGCATAATTGTAAACAGGTAAAAATCATAATTTGACTTTAATTGTGATCCTCATGGTTATATGTTTGGTTTTAACGTCTTTTGGGTGAAACATGTCAAAGTCATTCTTCAGCCATATTTTTAGATTTTTTGCTTAAAGAAAATGACACATTTTCATGACAATTACACACATTTCCCTCTCAAATTCTCATTACTTTAATGCTAAAAAGCAATGACATTATATTTCATGCTAGTATTTTTTGTAACTAATTTAAATGACTTTTTCCCACAAGAATAAGAATAATATAAAGGAGCTGCCAAAGTAGTGTTAATGAGTTGAATGCAGTATTTTTTAAAGATGATTTTGGGTCAGATATGACCTGCTGGTGTTTCCATGCATTCGCTCTTTTACAGGTGACTCTGAGGTTGGTTTAGATGGGTTTAGGTGACCTTGTCATATCAGCGCATCATGATGGGATTAGATTGTGTCGCTGTTTGGACCTGCAGCATCGGCGAAAGCCTTGATGAGCCGCGTGTTGCAAATGGCACGCTTATAGTACGCCGCCCCCTAATGATGAAATTTGATTATCAGCAGCACGTTAAGAGATAGACTTCTGGATAGAAGAGGAAGACGAGGAGGTGGAAGAGGAAGAGGAAGGGTTTGGTTGGCACTCGAGAGGATTATGCATATATTCATAGGCTGTTTAGCAGCATCTCTCACAGGGTGAGGGCGGTTACTGGAAGTTCAGCGTATTTCCAGCACGGATATGATGGGCTGACGAGGTCCTGCGGTGCTCTGATAAGAAGCCAGTCTCTCCCCGCAGAGCGTAATAGTCAAACAGATGTGAGATACAAACAGGCTTTGAGTTCCTAAAAAAGCCCGTTCCTCTCTGGGAATGTGTGAGTTTCAGTCGGGGCAGAGGACCTTCGAGGGGAAACACTGGCTTCTCGTCCTCAAAGATGTTCTTTGTCCACTTGTAAAAGCCTTGTTTGTGCCTCATTTCCTGTTTGCACGGCTGTTTCTCCAATGCAAAGTCTTGTTTTGTTTTTGAGGTCTGTCCTGAAGTCGAAAAACAGACGTGCTGTTTTCTTGGAAAGTGCATGTTGTTCAATATACTGAATGTGTATGCGTTTGATTGAAATAAATAGAAATGCGACAGAGCTTTCGTTCTAATAGGAACAGTTCAACAAATAATCTCATGTGGCATGAAGTGCAGTTTGGGATGCTGTTAAACTATTCATCCTGTGAGCGTTTTTAAAGAGATTAGCACGCTCAAGGACTCCCGCTTGACCGGCAACGTGACTAACTGTGCCGTTTTTCCAGAGGTATCCTCTCAGAACACTTGACTAATTAGCATTCATTGTGCTTTACAGGATGACGAGTTATTTTCATCTAAAATAGAAACCAGGGGCGTTTTCTCCGAGGACAGGGAGGCAGTGACTTCTCAGAAAAAAAGGGGATGAGAATGTGATCTCCAAAATGGAGTGAAATTATCATTGAACAATCAACAAGCACCCAGTACTATGCATTTATTAACGTTTATATTGACGTACGGATTATAAAACCAAGTCATGCTCCAAAAAATAAAACTACTATAATACAGTAAAATGTAGTACACGAATAAAGCCAAAACCAATATAATTACAAATTTTTCACAGTGACACTAACAAGTAAATCATCTCTCTTACCTTCTTTAGCTCGTTATGTTCCCATTAGCGTGAGCGAATGTAATTAGTGTGGTGTGAATGGAGGCTAAAAGTGACAGAATGCTTGTTACTGCATTCTTTTATTAAATTATTTTGAAGCAATGCAAGAAGTGCATAAAAACTTGAAGAAACCGGAGTTAAACTTTGTTAACTTTGATCCTAGCAATCAGGGAATATTTTCAGACTGTTAGAATCATTTTTATTAACATAGAATGTTTGATCAAATGTATTTGGTCTGTAATAATGTTCTGAAAACATTAGCACAAATTGTTATTTACAGTATATATCATTATTTGGAATGCGTTTTAGTTTTTTTAAATGTTACTACTGTTTCAGAAACATTCCGAGAACATTGAAAAGTAACATTAGCAGAATGATACGATGGAATGTTATGTGAACCCAGAGAAAAACATTTTAAAAAAAGACATTTCCAGGAAATATCACAGAAATGTCTTTCAGAGACAGGGATGTAATCCTGGATTAAGATGCATAGTATGGGTTGCTTGTTGAATGTGTAAAGTTGTTCCTTATGCCTTTAAACCAGAACCCATGTAAAACCACGAGACTTTCAGAAGTCCCAACACTCCACTGATAGTGTTCTGTGGCTCAGTGTTAGAGCATTGCGTTAGCAGCGCAAAGGTTGTGGGTTCGATTCCCAGGGAACACATGTACTGACAAAAAAATAAAAATAAAATGTATAGCCGAATAGCAATGTAAGTCGCTTTGGATAAAAGCGTCTGCTAAATGCATAAATGTAAATGATAGAGGCCTTTATCGCCCTGTTAAATGATTAGTTATACTTTTGACCTTTTAATAATCCACCCTTTTTAAACTCAAGCTTGACTTATTTATCCAGTCTTGTGTTCACGTCTTTACGCAGCTGCATTGGACAATAGCAGCCAAAGAGTTGCCAGGCCCGTTTTGAATAGCACATTGACCCATAAATGCTGTCTTTGTTGTGTAGACCTTTAATGAAATGATATTTTGTCAAGCACTACTGGATTTCATGGAGCTCAGGTCTGTGGTTTTCAGCACCTGCCAATCTTGGGCATTTTCACTGCTTTTGTGTGGGAATTAAAGCTAACGGTAGTTCAGGATAAAATTCAAATAGTCATCTCTTACTCGCCCTCATGTCCATCTAAACCTGTTCGACCTTCTTTTCTTCTCTGAAACATGACGGGAGAATATACCCAAGCTTCTGTTTCCCATAATCATGAAAGTGGATGTGATTTATATTCTCACACTCCTAAAAAGACACAAAAAACATTAAAAACTACAAATAGCTTATGATGATGGGAAATATTAAATCTCAGCTATCACATGACTTGTGACAAATGTTGCACATAAATCATATAAACTACTTTTATCATGACGATAGAAAATAATAAAAAGTCCATGGAGGTTAGCAGTGAGTAAATTATGATAATATTGTAATTTTGGTGTGAATTGTTCTTTAAATGTGAGTTAATAGATGTATACAGCAGTGCTCAGTGACAGCATAATATAAAATAATATTCATCTAAACAAACCCATGGCACTATTCCCAATTTTTAATTTGAATTATACGCCTCATATGAAGTACAAACAATATTAATATGCTATTATATGAGTGCTGAACTCGATTTAGAATCCTTTTACTCTCAAATGAAAATCTTGTATTTGCATATAAATTGCATAATGCAGAAACATTTTTAAAACTGGTTTCTCGAATGACATTCCTCTGCTAAGCCAAGTCATGTTACATGTTATTTCTTTAGAAACTTGACCTGAATTATGTATACAATTTATTTTTACTCGTAATTGATGCCTAATAATCATGCTAAGATTATTTCAGGCATCTCTTACATCAAGTATTGCCTCTGTTGCACTAAATGTATCAGTGGGTTTAAATGGGGTCTCAGGACTGCAGATACACACAGAAGTGGAAGAAGATCGATGCTTTTAAAATGTTTATTTTTATTTTATTAAGTCTCCAAAGATGTATCTCAGTAATTCTAATTTCAATTAACACCGCGTGTTATGTGCAGTTTCTTTGTGAAATGTATTAGCAATTATGAGTGAAAACTTTTATAAATAATAACAAGTAAATCCAACGACAAATTTTCAATGTACCTTCAGAACAAGGGTGATGCCTTCAGATTAGATCCTTGTTGATAGAAAGATGATGAGTCCATGTGATGTGGGAAATAATATCATGTGCACTACCATAAAACAAATGGAATGTATTTTCACAATGAAGTTTCTGTTAGTTTTATGGTGGTTCAGAAGTTGCGTAAAAAGGCAGGATTGGAACACTGGAGGACGGTTTTCCTCTCGCTGGATCTCGTCCAGTGAACTGTGTCACTGCTGCATACCCAGAGATTCTGAACGCTTTCCTCTCCTTGTTACTTCCACAAAAGAGCGAGCGGGATAATCATAGTTGAACTGCGGGTACTTGAGCAGGAAGACCTCCGCAGCTCAGAACATCTGTGTCCATACAATCAGGACGGAAGTGATGTCTTTACCACACAAGAACTCTTTTTATAGCGCGGAGAATGAAGCCAGCAAAGCATTGACCTCAACAGATCCGCAGCCCATTCAGAAATTCCTCATGATTTCTTCAATGCCTTTGGCCTCGCATTTAATGGGGTTTAAGCTGTTCTGATTAGACACAAGTTTGGTGGTATGGGTCGGCGTGACATTTACTTGATGTTTGTAGCAGTGGAGCTTGGGTGTTTCCATTTGAGAAATCCATCCAAATTAGTCATTATAGATTTTATCAGACTCTTTCATACCTGAGAGATCTGGAGTATTTTTGTTTTTTTGTTTTGTTTTAGTTGGTTCATATTCCTTCTCTTTTGCTCTGAGAAATTTAGCATGTGTTCAAACATGCACGATACACCACAACTTGTTTTTACTACTACTATGACCAAAAACTGTTATTTCAAATCCATTATTAAAGTTATTATATCAGTTATTAAATCCAGTTTATTTCATCCATGAGAAATCAATCCAAAGTTTCAGTTCTCACTGTACAATGACTAATCATACCTGATGTATTTTGTGCTGACTTTTGTTTTATTTCATATTCCTTCCCTTTTGCGATGAGCAAATGCTGGATATTGCATGTGTATGAAGCATGCGTGATAAACCACAACACTTTCCCCCTACTATTCTGACCAAAAATATCTATCTGTGAGAAATCAGTCCAAAGTTCCCGTTCTCACTGTGCAACGGTTTATCAGCGTGTCATTTTTGAGTATTTGTGCAGAAGGGTTTTGTTTTACTTCTTCCCTTTCGCTCAGATAATTGTTTGGATTTTGCATGTGTACAAACACACATGACAACCATAACACTTTCACCACTATTATGAATAGAAATATCTTTATTGCATCCCTTAGAAACAAAAAAAATTAAATGCAAAAGTACACGGCTTCCTGTTTGTGTGTTTGTTTAGATTGTGGTAAAATGAAAGACTTCCAAATGTTAAAGTTACTCTTAATATTACAGTCTATCTATAGAGTTGCTAGTGACAGTCTTTAGTTTGAATTCGATCCATGAAATCTCAATAAATTGACAAAATATCATCATCCATGAGTACCAAGAAAGATATGGCTTTTGGTGAAATTGAAGATTTCAGAGAAAAAAATCACTCTTAAAATAAAATTGAATATTAAAGTCTGTGCAGTTGCATTGATGGTCTCATGTTTCTAGATCTGTGAAATATCAGCAAATCTTTTCAAATTTTACATATGTATAAAAGCTGTTTTCCAAAGGTAATACTTTTTTCACTATATCAAGTTTGTCTTTTGCAACATGACTGTAGCACTTCTGTAGACTTTATTTCGAATCAGAGTTGTACATTCATAACAGCGTGCTGTATTTCATCACTTTCATCAAAAATCTCTTTTGGTAATGATCAGTTTTATGTTATGATTTTGTTCTGGTGGTCATCCCTTCAGGAAATAGTTTATTTATTATCAGTTCGTCATAGGGTTGTGCTTTGGTTCTTGTGGATGGAAAGGTGACAAGTCCGTGGGACAGTGAACATGATATTCATAGCATTTGAATATCGGGTAAAATAAAAGGAGTAATGTTCTCAACAAATGCTGTTCAAATTTGCTATAAATGTGTATATCCCACATGTATCAAGAAACTCGTATGCGGTGGATGAGTGTTTCATGAGAAAATAGTTTTTAAAGGTTTTACCTGAAATGTGGAAATACTGGGAATATTTAGATTTTCATAACACATGAGTCCTTGAGGTATATTCGAGGCACGAATATTGAAAATTCAACCCATCCCAAAATGACATAAAATGCAGTTAGGCTCTTTGTGTGTGCAAATTACAATGAGTTTTACCATATTAATAATGATTGATGATCTTGAAGTTGTTGCATATCTATCTACAGAATGTTAAATTCTATAAAACAAGCAGGATTCACCTACATTGAGATAAAACGATTGATTTTAGGTCTGTAGCATATCAAGCTCGTCTAAGAACAAAGCTTTAACAAAAGGGTACAGCACATAGAAATGTCCAGCGCTCACCCCTCGGCCTCCCGTGCCGCATTCGCTTCCTTTAGATTCTGGAAGCGTCCTCTCCGTCAGCCGTGCTCCTAGGTCAGAGCTGTGTGGCCCTGTGGACCCACTTTATGCTGACAACTGCTTTCTGAAGAAAGAGACTGCACTGCAGATATGGATCACAGCGCTGCCAGATACTGACAACATGAGCAGTGTATCTTTAGAGCTGAGGAGGTTCAGGAAACCGATCCCGTACACTATAGGGCTGGAGGGAAAGAGCGATTCATCTCTTCTTACAATGCTTCTCGTTTGATCCTAGACAATTCTGAATTGGTATCAGTCATAAAATGAAGTCATTATTTGTGGTTATGGAAAAGCATTATATTGGTGGGGGCAGAACCAGAAATCCTTACAAAATGTGTGCATGAGATATATGAACTTGCTAAAGATTTGTACGCATGCAACTGTTGCTTAAAATATGAAATGTATCAAGAATAGTTTCGGTTTTCAAATCAAATCCAGCTGTGAAAGGGCCTAAAATTAATCAAATTGCTTTCCTGTGTTGCTTTTAATCGTCTGTTTTCTGTATAATTTCTCAGATAAAGCTTCTCTTTGGAGTTTGTGTTTGCTGATTTTTTTTAAAGGGTTATAGAATTGCTAAAAGCAACACTTATTTGTAACGATGCATTGAAATGAATTATTTACCAGAACCAAAATTGCCACTTTCATTAGCCAAAAACCGAAACTGAAAGGGTGTTGTTCATCAAATGGATTATTCATAATTAATAATTATGGTTATTGGAAACATATGCAAAACGAAATGTACTCTGTTGGTGGGTCAGAACAGACCATATTTCACATTTAACATGTTTTTGCAATCTTTAAAAAAATTGTGCATAAGATATATCGCCACCTGCCAAAGATTTACATTCATGCACTGTTGCTGAAATGTATCAAGAATTGTTTTGGATTCCGATCATCAAATTGAATCCTGTTTTGAAGAGGCTATAAATTCCCAACACTCTTGTAAACACACTTCCTTTAGGTCCAGATTTATCAGAGCTACCTCTCTGCTCTCATCATTTTCTGCATAAGTCCTCTGATAAAGCTGATGCTTGGTGTTTAGATCAGATTTTGGAGTGCTCTTTGTTAGGGACTTTGTCAAAAGAAGCTTGTGTAATTGGCCTAGGATGGTAATGTTTTCATTTGTTTGCAACAGTTTGCATAAAATGTGCAGAAACGGTTTAAGAAGAAGGTTTGGGGTGGCTTTTGACACTCCTGTTTCATCTGATAACTCATAATCTCATCTCATAACAGGGTGACCAGATGTTACCTGGGACAATCCCAGTTCCACAAGGTGTGTCAACCAGAGTCTCAGCGGTTTCACTAACAAATGTTATGCAGCGGGGCTCATGGGTGTGAATCATGTTTGGGAATTATTTGTGGTTTTCAATAATGATCACTAAAACACATTTGAGCTATTTGACAGATTTTGCATTTGATTTTGTTAAAAATGTAGGCAATAGTTTATTTCAGAATTAAGAAGTATTTATTGAGAAAGTATTTTAAAAACACATCTAAGCTGTTTTATACATTTTGTGTTTGATTTTCTGGAAAATTTGGGGAACTGTTTATTAAAATTAGGCATATTTTTAAAACTGAATAAAAAAAAAACGTATGTTGTGATTTATATTGTAATCAGTTCATAAATTGTGACATATTTGTTAGATTGAGACACATTTGTCATTGAATTTCAGTCAAAACACATTTATTATGATTTGTTCAAATTTGAGGAAAATGAGGATAAGGTTTTTTAATTGAATTTCGAGCAAAAACACACTGTGATTATATGCATTCAATTTACGTAATTTAAAATTACCAAGTATTTTTAACATCAATAATGACACATTTCAGCTATTTTTACACATTTAGTATTTTGCATTTGATTCTGTTTCAATATCTGTTTTGGAAACTGTTTATTAAAATGGGGCATATTTTGAATTACATTTTAAGCAAACATATAATGTGATTTATGGATATTTAATTTATTGTGATGTAAAATTACTGATGAAGTATTTTAACATACATATTTGAGTTGTTTTATACATTTTGATTTTAGATTTGATTTTCTGCAAACGTTTGGGAATATTTATTAAATAGGCATATTTAAAAATTTGATTTTAAATAAAAACATGTATTCAAATTGTTATGCAGTTCAGTTATTTTACATATTTTGTTATTATGCATTGGATTTTCTGAATATTTGAGAAAATATGTATTAAAATTAGGCATGTTTTTCGTTGAATTTCATGCAAAGCATATACCGTACATTGTGAGCTGTTTAAAAATGTAATAAAGAAATGTTTAAATAAATTGAGGCATGTATTTTCATTGAATTTGAGCAAAATACCTATATTGTGATTTATATATTTAATATACTGTGATGTAAGATTACTCTTGATGTGACTTGGTCAAACCAGCCACTGTTACTGGTGAAGAGTCATCTGCTTTCTTGATTAGTAGTCTTTGTTTTTTTCTGTCCAGTATACTTATGGCTTCTTTTACCACTGTTTACTTTTTGCTTCCCTGTTTGCTTTGACCTTGTTCCATTCTGACTGCAGTTTGTTTTGTGTCCTTCCCTCCAGCCTCCTGTTGGCCCCGCCTCCTACCCGATGGCTCCGCCCAGTCCTGGAACCAACAGCAGCACCAATCACAGCAGCAGCAGCAGCACAGGCCGGCTGGGAGCAGCTCAGTAAAAACAAACCTCTACATTCGTGGTTTTACTACCAACCACCACCGACCATGACCTGGCCATAGCTCTGCCAGCCGTGAGTGCCTCCTTATATTGACCAAATACTAACGATTGAATACTGTCAGAAGACCGAAATATATCAATAAATTAAAGGAACGGTTCACCCCAAAATACAAATTAGCTGAAACTGTACTCACCCTCAGGCCATTAAGATGTAGATGAGTTTGTTTCTTCATCAGAAACAGATTTGGAGAAATGTAGCATTACATCACTGATTCACCAATGGGTCCTTCGGGTGAACACATTTTCAGGTATTTTTCATTTTTGGGTGAACTACCCCCTCTAAGAAACCCAGCTTTGGGAGGTGGTTGTTATTTGCTGTAGTAGAAGATAAGATGAAGAGTGTGGCCTCCGGCACCCCGGTTTGTCCGGATGTGTCTCATTAAGCTGGAGATCGATTACTGTGGCCGTTGGATCAGCAATCCTATCGTTGCTTACAGGGGGCATAGTTGTAGTCGATTCTCCGTTCTTTCTGAAACAATGGGCATTATTGCTTGATGAATGCTTCAACATGTGGTTGAACGGCTCTGAGGTCAGTGTATCGATCTGTTCAGAAATGGAGGCACATTATTGAGTGTAATAGCTTTGACTTGAGATCAGAGGACTGTTTCTCACTCAATCAAGGTTCAGCATCTGTGACATGATGCGATAGCAACAGAAAATCATGTTTGACTTTTTTTTTTTTAAGGCAAAATGTGTGTTGTTACAGTGAAGTAGTATAGACAATATAAGTCTATGAAGCAACACTTCCATTGTAAAAGCATTGTTCCATTGTTTGCTTTGTATTATGTTTATATATCTTATAATATACTGTATATTATAGTTATAGTACATTTTGCAACAATGCAAGCAATCAGGCAGTTTGTATCTAAGTATATCCAACTTTAAAAGCAGTAGTGAAGTAGTCAGTGACAATCTGTTTATTATTGGAGCTGTAAATGTGTAAATTATCTTTATGGCGTGGGACAGTTTCTAGGTTGATGTTCTCTTAATTATTGGTGATTTTTTTCTGTAATTATTCAAGTTTGCACTGCCTAACATTAAAGTACCCGGCATTACAAGACTGGATACAACTTTACATGTTAATTGATTATGTCACACTAGTCTCATGATAACATGTATAAAGTCTTATATCTACTTTAGAAACTGTGTATTTTCTCACGATGCATGATTTATCAAAATGAGTATGTTTCATCAAAATCAAAATCAGCCTATATTTGACATATAATTGCCCTATATTTAATTGTGCATGTTAATTTCTCCTACTTTATGTTTAGATTTAGTTTCTAATGCTCTCTTAAAGTAAAATTGTTTAATAATAAAATGTAGTACAATAATAATTCAATTAAACTGTTAAATGTAATCTTGATCAAATCTAAAAAATATATTCATCCATAAATTCATTTGTAGCATCTAAACAATTCATTTCAATGCTTTTATTTGTAATTTATTTACATTTATTGAATGTATTTCTTTAAATGTAGGTAATGGTGTTTTACAAACTAAAGGATTATGCAACAAATAAGTCTGCTACAAATGCTGCTTACAGTCCTTCACATGGACTGAACCTGAGTCATTTGGCTCATGCAGGATTTTCTAGGAGTATCTGGGGCGGTGTGGATAAAGGCCGCTCTTTGGTCTTAGTATTGTAATCTCACTCAGCCTGGCACTGCGGCTCAATGAACTCTCATATTTCGCTCATTGTGTGTCAAGGGCTGCAGGGTGACTTTCCCCTCTAAGAGGTCTGGGATGAATGCCATCAATAAAAGATGAGGCGTATGCTGTCGCTTTGAGTCTATTGGATGATTTGAAGGGATTTTCGAGCAGAATCACAGGACCGGTCCTCGGAGGAGAAGATGGACAGATAGACCATACTGCACTGCTGCAGACAGAAAGGACACTTAAGAACAGCACAGCCCGATGTGTTCGGGTGGGTGGGATGACCAAACGCTGAGTAACTGTGTACCACGGTACCCTAGTCATGTTTGCTGAATGTTTTAATGCAAAAATCGTATATAAATATTAATCCAAAATACAATTGTTATTGAACTCATAAAGTTCATTGATTATCCTATTCTACAGTCATTTGTGAATTATCCAGAATAAATATTAAATATTATTATATATTAAATAATAAAAATGTCTAAATTGAAAAAATAACTTTTTGTAGGATAGTCAATTTTGTCAATTTAAATAATTTACAAATGAAAGGTGCTTCCTCTCATTCATGTTTTTTTTTTCATTTTCTTTTTTTTGTATATTGGTTGGATTTGGAGTCTGAAATGAATGCAAAAAACAGCTTTACATTATGAAACAATAGAGTTAAAAACCAAATACTCAATTTTATAATTTTCAAATGAGAGATGCTTTGTCTCATTTGATTCTTTTCCGTTTTTTTTTAATTCTTTTTCCGGATTTTGGAGACTGAATCTAGTGCAAAAACAGCTTACATTATTAAACAACTGAATAAAAAAAAATCCTTTATTTTTTTATGTACAATTTGATTCTTTTCATTTTGAAATGGATTTTGGAAACCGTAAAATAATATTCTAAAACAGTTCAGAAGCAGTTCAAACACTCCTCAATAACAGTTGATGTATTTAGGACGCGTCCCGTTCTGATTTTGAGAACTCTTTATTTGTTCTTTGCTGTCACATGTCAAATACGTAAAGCAGTCCTGTCAGCGAATCATGGTGAAAGGGTGTGGAAAAGTATTCAAAATCAAAAATGTTTGTGGTCGTATTGTACAGTATGTGCCGTTTTGCCACCCAGCTCAAACGCTATGAACAAGTGCAAGATCTTTAGAGATGGATTGGTTTGTTTTGGTGCATCACTGTAGCAGAAGCACAGAATGATCCAGTTAATGAATCACGGATGGAGACTGGATGAAAGACCACTGATGTGACTTTGAAGACTCATTTTCCTCCTCCGAGCCCTTCATCAAACTTCATCAAAGTTCCTCCCACTTTGTGCGCACACATTCAGAAAAACATGCCCTGTGTGTGTGTGTGCGTGTGCGTGTGCCTGTGCTGCCTGTGCCTGCTGTGCGTGTGCCTGTGCCTGTGCCTGTGCCTGTGCCTGTGCGTGTGCCTGTGCCTGTGCGTGTGCCTGTGCCTGTGCGTGTGCCTGTGCCTGTGCGTCGTGCGTGTGCCTGTGCCTGTGTCTGTGTGTGTGTGTGTGTGTGCTTTTGTACAGTTATACGGTGTCAGATTTGTGGTTTCCCTGCCAGTATATTTGTGCATTAATATGTATTTGTTATTATTATTTATTTATTTGTCCTGGTCCACATTTATAGGATCAGTACTATTGAATGCAGAGGTCAATGTATCTTTGCTTCTTTGAGAAATCAGATTTTGAAATCACTGCAAATAACATTTCAGGTCCCAGACTGTATGTCTTGTGTATGTGATGCTCACAGGTTTTGTCCTCAAATGAATTGAATGAGCGTCTTTAATTAGAAAGCTGCTGTGGCTCGGTTCATGTATGGCTGTGATTGAGGCTCTGGATTAGTGCTGGGCTTTGCACCGGCGGTTCATAGTGTGATCGTCTAACCCTTCGCTGTATTTAGCTTAATCTCATCCTGATGCCTAAAGCGATTTGTCCTTTGAACCTTTCGGATGTTACCCTTTTCAGGTCACTTCCATGGGAACGATATGAGGTCAGAGGAATTGAGCCATAACACAGGTTTATGGAGAATCAAATAATATGATGGATCATGAAACATCAGATCAGTGTGTTGAGTCGATCCTCCATTCGTTGACTGTAGACGACTGTTAACATGATTCTATAAGGCCTGCTCGGCAATATAGTTATATATGCTTCAATATTTTCCAGCCTTTTGATGATGTTCTGTATCTCGATATTGATGTATTTCCTCTGAAACAGAAAGTTTACAAATATATGATTTATTTATTTCAGCCATCATTATAGTCAAAGAGTCAGTGTTGCCAAATAGATTGAAAATGAAATGACTAATATCAGCAAAATTAAGTCAATATACTCTGAGTCACTTCATGAGCAATTGACTGTTTTCAACTACTGTCTCACACACCACACACACACACACACACACATGTTGGTTTTTATGGTTTACGGGGACTCTCCATAGGCGTATGGTTTTTATACTGTACAAGCTGTATGTGCTATTGCCCTACACCTACCCTACACCTAAAACTTAGCCCTCACAGGAGACGGTGCATTTCTACTTTCCCCCAAAAAAACTGCACACTGTATGATTTATAAGCGTTTTAAATTATTGGGACACTGAAATGTCCTCATAAATCACCTTCTCCTTGTAATACCTATGTCATACCCATGTCATTATACAAATTTGTGTCCTCATAAACACATAAACAGTGCGCACACACACACACACACACACACACACACACACACACACACACAATACAACACACACGACACACACACACACACATATACACACACACACACACACACACACACACAACTCTTCACTGCAGCCCATTAAAATAAAAGTGCAATTTAAGTTTAATAAATTGTGACAGAAATATATTACTATTGCTCTGTAGAATGTATGTCTTACTACTACTGCTACTAATAAAATTAGCAAACATTTTAAATTAATATCTATCATTTCATTTATTTCTATCTATCAGTCTGTCTATCTTGTTATATTTATAGATCGGTGGATGGATAGAGATGGAGATAGGTAGATAGATGGATGAATAGGTAGATAGATGGATGAATAGGTAGATAGATGGATGAATAGGTAGATAGATGGATGATCTAGAAGTGCTTTTGTTTGCATAGTTTTGGTTGCAACACCCTCAGAATGGTGCCAGAATCTAGTTTCAGAAGGCCCGATGCATCTCTTTGCACATGATGCTGTATATGCTGAATATGTATGTTTTGGCTGCCTAGAAACTGGCATCATTAAACACACACAGTGTGAAGATGATCTGTTACTGGAATCAGTCCAGTCTGCTTTGTGTTGCTGGGGAGGTTTCTTCACAATCTTTAGATATTATCTTCATTACTGTCCTCTAAAGCCCAAGTGCATAGATAATGTTTATTTTGTTGATATTCAGCTTCTCTGTACTTTAAAAAAGCATGCTGGGATGTAAAATAATTGTTTATTTTCATTTTATATCCTGAATGTGATTGAAGATAGCAAAAAAGCATGAGAACTATGCTTGTGATTGTTGTTACTGAGGAGGATTTTACTCTCCAAAGAAAAATCCACTTAACGTAAGCTCTGTAAGTCGCATTTTCATGCAAATCAGAGGAAATGGCTTTCAAGACCCTTTCACCTTGCATATTTCCAGCATAGAGCAGATTTAAAGAGCCTGTCCTTAAGGAAACGCTGTCTAGTTGGAAATAAAACCGAGACCATGGAGGAAAATTCCTCTAATATTTTCAAGAGTCACTTTTTATTACACCGTGTCCTAACCAGACGTGGTGCAATAATGAGATCAGATAAAGCAAAACTCTTCCTTGTTCATCTGCATTTTTATCTTATCAGGTCCATAGACTGTTATTTTCCTGTTGCTTTGTTTACTGCTACGTCCGGAGATCATAGAGATCTCTTGCACACTAGAGCTCTGGCAGAGCATTTGATGGATAATGATGATGTTTAAGATGATGTTGAGGATATGGAAAGAGCTAGGTCAGTTTGAAATCAAGCAGGAATAACATTTGATTTTTGAAAGTACAAATGTATCCTCAGCTCTAAAATCGCATTGGCAAAGGATGCTGCAATCCAAACGACCCATCTTCAGTGCTCTTACTGAGGGAAGAGGAGGTTGATACATGGCCTCATCCATCCTCCCCTCAATACGGTGCAGTCGTCCTGTCCACCTTTGCAGAAAAGCACCCCAAAGCATGATGTTCTTCACCCCCATGCTTCACGGTTGGGATGGTGATCTAGGGATTGTACTCGTCCTTCTTCTTCCTCAACACGGCGAGTGGGAGTTTATACTCAAAAAGTTATATTTTGTCTCATCGGACCACATGAAACCTTCTCCCATGCCTCCTCTGGATCATCCAGATGGTCTTTGGCAGACTTTCAGACGGCCTGGACATGTGCTGGCTTGAGCAGGGGAGGATTTTAATATCCGTGGACGGTGTAGTGTGTTACTAAATGATAACCGTTGAGACTGTGGTCCCAGCTCTCTTCAGGTCATTGACCAGGTCCTCCCGTGTAGTTCTAGGCTGATCCCTCACCTTTTCTCAGGATCATTGATACTCCACGAGGCGAGATCTTGCATGGAGCCCCAGTCCGAGGGAGATTGACAGTCATCCTTGAATTTCGTCCATTTTCAATAATTGCGCCAACAGTTGTTGCCTTCTCACCAAGCTGTTTGTCTATTGTCCTGTAGCCCATCCCAGCCTTTACAAAACTCTTTTAGCTCAAAATATTTTTTATGATTAATGTCTTTATAAAATAAAAATAATTACAATCACATGCTAATTCACAATCGCAAAAAAGCTTTTATATTTGCTAATTTGCAAGCTCATGAACTAATTCATATTCAGAAAAACTATTTACAAATACACAACCAAATTACATTCACAATACGTAATGACTTAACTTGAAAGTGATATTCACAAATGCAAAACAGTTCATAATACGTGAGTATGTTGCACATTTCTGATGTTTCTGAAATATTTAAACGTGCTGTTTCTAAAGACTGTGTCATTTGACTAGTTTGCTCAATCTGATTTGATTATTGAAATCTGCATTTGCAATTGTTGTGCGTGATATATTATTTTGTGAATGCATTACTTTTGAGACTATTTGAGCTCAATACTTAAAAAAAAAAAAAAACTCATGCAAGCGCTCACGAATGACCACAAATTCAATTTGTATTGTAAATCTATATTGTTTATTTAACATACCAGTACTGTTATGGTCACCAAATATTGTGCATTTCTTGTTAATCTCAGCATATGACCAATATGAAGGACTGTATTCTGATGTTTGCTAAAGCCGAGTTATGAAACAGCCCTGAGCTCTTACGTATGGAGATCAATACGCTTCTGGTGAGGGAAACTGGAGCTCTATAATGGGATCAAGACGGCAGGTGAAACACCAGTCACATTGTTCCTCCTCTCATCCGTCTCTCGGCCTCTCCTCCACCGTCTGGCCGCTGCAATTCAATTGTAATAGATTTTCAGCGGAAGTTAATGGAGAGGCGGCCTATTAGGACGGTTTTTCCTCCTGATGGCCTCGTCGTTTTCCGGTAAACCAGGTGATGAAGCACATAAAAAGCCCATAAACGCTGTTTGTGCTGTCTCTCCGGACAGCAAGATTAATAAATGACATTTGTCAACTTTTCATAACGTGTTCGCTCGATTACAAAACCTAGTGAGCTCCCTACATAGGCAGTCAAAAGATGCCTGCGTTGGTTAATTTCCAATGCAGCGTTGCTTATATTCTTTGTTTAGAATGTACGAAAAACGTATTTATTCAATATTTGTGTATGCTGTATATTTGTGTGATTATAGAGCGCAACAGTCTGCTTCTGGAAGTAAAAATCCCATTTATTTTCTCCACGGGAGAATTGATTTTGAGCAGTAACTTATACATCTTTAAAACAGACCCACTGTGAGATACGAGGATGTTAATCGAGGGTATATGCGTTTGTTATAGCCTCATTATTTAAGCTTTATTTTTTAAATAACGGTGTTTAACATCAGAAAAACTACATTACCCATGATTCTACAGAGAAATCTTCATCGAAACAAGCAAATCACACCAAAACAAACTTCTTAAATATTTTTTGTATATGTGTGTTACTGTGTTTATATTTTTCTCTATGGATAGTTGACATCTTTACATCGGTAGTTATATATTTAGCTGTTCTTGTTTCATTTATGTCATTCCCAGTGCTGCATGGGATTGTAGTTCTTTTCCTCACTAAAACTGTTAAGTACAGTCTTGCACCTTTCTCACTCTGTCCAATTTTCAAACACATTTTTTGTTTCAAACCAAACTTTGTAATGTTGTGATTCTCCTTATAGCCGGTTGATTTGGTTCATGGTTTTTACTGCTTTAACTAAGACCTTTTTAAAAATCCCTATGAACAAAATAAAAGTGAACATACTTAAACTGTTGTTTCCTTCTCATGGCAATGTGTAGACAAAGATTAACGTTTACAAAACTATACATATACTACATTATTTATTTAGTTAGTTATGTAACTTCTTATTTATTTGTCAAACGAAAAAAACTGTGTAGTTAAAGATCCACATTTTGCTAAACATATTTATGGTACATATTTATTTATTTATTTATTTATTGTTTTATAAATAATTTTAAAAATGATGATGCGCTGTTAAAAAGAATAGTTTGTAAAACATGATTATTCATTTCTTATAAACTTGTAACATATATATATAAAAATATCAATGTGCAGTTAAAGAGAAACATTTGCACAATATTATTTTTATGCATTTTGTAAATCTCCTCACAGCTGGTTGGTTTAAATCACAGCTTGTGAAACAAAGTCTTTTTATAAATCCCAATGGGACAGATGCTTGCGGAACTGAGACATTGAAAAAGTGCCTAAAAAGCATTGAATTACTTTCTCTTCCCTCCACTTAACGCCTTCAAGCCTATGATTGAAGCACGGCTTCCATAAGCAGCTCAGGAAGAGGACGAGGAAGATTGTTGATTAATATTAGGTCAATTAGTGCAAACTTCATCCCCCTGGAGAGTCAGAGCGGCCCCGGAGAGACCGGCACAGGCTTTAAGAGTCATCTGCTGTAATTGGATTTCAGATCTCGTGAAGTCTTTCCTATTTGGTTATTAATTGAAAACACTTAATGAGCCTTTTTTTCCTCATCATCGGTGACTGTGACTCGTGAGGTCGTATTAGTGCCCGTGCTGTGAGGTCAAAGGTCATGTTTTCACTGCATACAGCATTCCACTGCAGTTTTTATAACCTCCTCATAAATCAATCCCATGTCCCCCGAAGGACTCCTTTACCCGCTCTGTTCTCCTCCTGCAGTGCTCGTTTCTGACAGAGAAGTGTACAGAATTTACCTCAATGCAACGAAGCATTCTTAAAGATTCACTTACTTTAGGCAGAAAGCCTTAAAGAGATAGTTTGGTCATTTGCTCGACATCTTTTTGTTTTAAATATTGTTGCATGTATTTTATATGTTCACTTAGCAACTGTGATGGAGAAATGCATTTAAACTAGTGACATATTAAATATATGCACAATACATTTAGCAAATTTAAGCAGTTTTGTGAATGATTGAATTGTGCTGTTTCCATTCTGCAGTAATCGTATGCAAGTACATATCAGTATTTTTTTATACATGCTATTATAGTGTCAATATAATAGTAATATTATATAATATATTTGATTTTGAAAGTTTTTTGTTACTTTTTGTATTTTTAAGCAAGTCTATATAGTTTTTATTAAGTTTTTTATAATTGTATATAAATATATTTTATAAATATATTTATTTATTTAGATATTTTAGTATTAGCTGAAATTGAAATGCATGTTTTTTTTTTTTTTTTTTTATTAATTTTGTTTCTTTTCTTTCAAGTCATGAAAATGGTTTTAGTTCACTAATAACCGTGGTGCATATAGGTTAACATTCAAACTGAGCCATTTATATCTGTGTGTGTTTCCAAATTCTTACCCATCTCTATTTGTTCTTGTTATAGATATGGAAAAATCGTATCAACCAAGGCCATCTTAGACAAAACCACAAACAAATGCAAAGGTATGTACGACGTGTATGTTGTGATTTCTGTGGCTCAGAATCTGTGCGGTTTATTGTTTTGTGAAGATGTGTTCCTCTGTCATGTTCCTCTGAGAGCTGCTTAATTCAGTCAATTAAGAATCGTCACATTGTATGGATGTGCACATTAGCTTTGAATTAAAACAGATCCTGAAAGTGGTTCTTATGACTGAGATAATGAAAGAAGTACTGTTTAGAGTGCAGAGTATAAATCCTGCTCATTTTCTTCATGGAGAAGCATATTTTAAAAGATAACAAAAAACAATGTGTGTAATAACAATAATGTGCCTGTTATCTGATTCCTTGTATAAATAAGTAAATGCTTGCCAAATTTCCTACATTTACTATAGGAAAAAAATGAATTAGGAGAAATACTTTACAACCAAGGCTGCTGAAAACTGGACATTTATTAGCATTTGAATATAGTGCACATTCAGGTTTTATTAATTTTCAGGAATCTCATCATTCATGAAATATGCAACCTCTATATGACATATTTTGCCAGCCATAAATGTATATATGTGTCAGCTCATGGTGTATAGTCATGTATTAATATTGCATAGAAATGATTTTTGACTGTTGCATCTTATACTGTGAGTTCTACCATCCACAAAGTGTGTTATCTGGTCCTCTGCTTGTGTATAATGCTATTCATCAGAGATTCACGACCGCTGAGCTGCAACCTTGACATTGTATATATGGGTAGATCTGAAAAATACATGTATCTAAAAAATTCAGCCTTTTGATAATCTTCAGTGTATCTCAAAATGTATGTATTTCCTCTGAAATACCTTAAGAGTGTGATATGTTTCAGAAAAAAAAATTAATCAACGTGTGTGTTTGACTTCGGCATTGGTGAAATGGTGTGTGCTGGTGTGGCGTGCATGCCCTGCTTTGCGTCACTGTGCAGCTATGCTGGTGTGGGTGTATCAGGAACCAGACACCGAGTCAGTCTGTCACTGCTTCGCTGTTATTCCTGTCCTAGCCTCGCTGTCTTGACTCAGGCCTCTGGGGTTTGTTCCAGGCCGCTGTAGTCCGGGATCTGGCTCCGTTCCTGGTTTCGGCACCTCGGGGGCACGACTGCCTCGGAGCTTGTGGCTTAGTCACAGCGCTGTGGATTATTTATGTGCTGAGTAATTTCAGTCGGGCCTGAGGAGGAGGAAGAGGAGGGTGTACCCCCCCCTCTACCCATGCCGAATCTAAAGAAGCCAGATGGAAAATATTAACCCAGAGTCTCACAGTGATGCATGAATGCAAATGATCTAAATGTGACTGAACGACCGACCCAACCCATAGTTTAACCGAGTTTCACTTTCATATCACACTGCTCAAGCTCGTATAGTTACATGATTTTGCTGAAAATTAAAAAATAAGCTTTTTGTTTGATTAATGATTCTAGCTTAGACTGGTTTTACAGTTAAGTTGGTTAAGTCTGGTTAATAATAGTCAGAAAAGTGTCATTTTTGAACAGTTTATTGAACATTTAGACTAAATATATTAAAAGAAAGTTTGCATGTGCATTTGTTAAGTATATAATATTTGATCCATTAGGCTTTTATGGCTCATATAGTATGATATAGTGAGAATATGGAGAAAAAACAGCTCAAAACTGCCCAAACTGAGCAAAAATATGCAATTTGGTGCAGATGATGAGAAAGAAGTAAGAATAATTTCTAATGCTTGTCTTGTACATCCCTGAGTTCATTATAACAGTACTGCAGATACCTAATTAAATGATATAAATATTGGTTGTCACCATATCTCCAATAATGTCTTATCAAGATGATATTTCATTTCTTAGTTTTATGATCAAAACACAAATAATGCAATACAAAGATGATTGAGAGATGAACAAATAAACATTCCTCAAAAGCCTGATGATCATTAAGACTCACATTTGAATATGATTATTCTAAAAAATGAAATCAAGTAAACTTAAGTTGCTTCAGCCCAGTAAGTGTTCATCTTATAATATACAAGTTATTCTTGCATACAAATCAATAAAAATTCACAGCAAAAAGTTACGTGAAGCATGAGCTGAAAGTATAGTTATACTGAAAGACCTTTAACTCGCTAAAAAAGTATGAAATATCAATCAGGTTGTGTGAAATGTTTTTTTTTCTGTGAAGTTTAGAGGCCTTACAAATTAATTATACAGTATATACTTATTATACAGTGTAAAATATGCTCTGTAGGGTTCATTTCATGAATCAGTTTAAAACTGATTCAATGAATCACTCGAAACTGATTCAATGAATCACTCGAAACTGATTCAATGAATCACTCGAAACTGATTCAATGAATCACTCGAAACTGATTCAATGAATCACTCGAAACTGATTCAATGAATCACTCGAAACTGATTCAACGAATCACTCAGCAGTGCTCACAGTAGACTCTCCATTCCTATATTTAAATGTTTTAGTAAAAATATGTGTAGGAAAATGTCCTTTATTTCTGTTTATTGTTCTATTAAATTATTATTAAATTAGTAAATATAAATGTATTTTAATTGACATTAAACTTTGTGATTCTACTGCACTTCGTGACAGTTTGTTTGAAATGATGCTTCCTCTTTTATGTTGTTTCAGAGCAAATCCATAATAGTATATATCAAAAGAATATAATTATTTGTAGATTAAACCAGCCTTACCACCCTTTTTTACTTCCATTTGAACATTTGATCTGCCGTGTCAGGATTGTCGTTCATGCGTTTAGTGAGTGTTCTTTGTCACTATATTTGAGCTATTAGTCAGGATGTTGTGTGTTTGTGGTTTGACCTGTCGGCTGATTAAATATAGCAGCAGCTGCAGCAGAGGAGTGTGAAGGGTGGAGCTGAACGTAAGGACTTATCTTGGATGGGCTTCCTCGTGTCCGTTTAATTGTTCTCGTTAGGGGAAGCAAACGCTCTTCTCTCACTCTGGGCTCTTTGATATATGACTCGCAGCACACTTCTGAGATGAGATGCTCTCTACATGCAGAGCTTTAAAGTGTCTTTATCAATACACACTTCTCTCACCTCACGGGAGGCTCAGTGTCCGCTGCTGATGTGTGCATCTTAAAAACATCACATTAGATGATGTCACTTAGGATCTTGCAGTCTTGCATTTTTATTTTCTACTAAATTGTGTTTTTCTGTAAATCACATCACTTCTTGTTACGTGAAGCTCCTTTATGTTTTCAGTAACTGAGTTTCAGTTTTTATTAACCCTTTCCAAAACATTTGCATGGATAAATGTGAACTAAATCATTTATGTTGGATACAGAATTACACAAACATTTTACACAATACAAAATAATAGTCACATTATTCATTAATATAATAATATTAATATTATTAATAAATATATATTACATATTTATTGGTCCTAAAATATGCTTCATTTAATTATGTTTTACTTATTTCTGAAAAATATTAAATAATACATAATATGAATTACAAATTATATCTAAATATGTATTGGTCAAAATTTTGCTCACTTTA
>QVTF01006211.1:2500-27760 GCA_003573665.1 Oxygymnocypris stewartii
TGAGTGCAATCTACAGATCAGACACAAAGCAGAAACAAAACTTAAGCAAGTATGCCTGAAAGTACTACTCAGTGAGGAATACACATCAGCACTCAATATATATCGCTATACAGGCATCTTATGGCTGCACCATGGTATTACAGATGATTTTCTGTATTTTTTTTAAACAAATCTGCCTCAATTCAATGGATTTTAAACACTTTTACTCTATTTTTAACTTAAAAACTGAATGAATTTAAAAATTATATACTTTTTAAAAATATATTTTTCACACTTTATACAGAAAATAGTCAATATTTTAGAGTATGAATATTAATTAGTAACATGAAATGCACTAAAATGCAAAATATTAATAAGAAATATCACTGCAATTAAATATAGTGTTTTAATCTCACATAAATACAATTATTACACCATTAGAATATGGCCTCCAGTCGGTTTTGACAGCAAGCAGCACAAGTGTGAGGGTTAACCACTCCGATCATTCACTGTGTTTATGATTCAAATATCTGTTTGGATCATAAGAGTCATTGGTTCTGAAGTTGGACTATAGCATTGTATGTTTGATTGACTATAAAGAACTGATTCATACGTGTCAAGTGTCCTGCACTGCCGGTGTTTTTCGCACTTGTTAAGTATTGGTCATTGTTTCATAATCCAAGCCGTTTTGAAAGAGAGTGCTATCTCAGTTTAAGAGCAGTGTTAGTTTATTAAACACATTTGAATTTAGCGTCGAGGAAGAATCTAGTTTCAAAACGATTCCTGAACCATAATTCAACTCGTTTCCAGTGTTTCCGTTGTGCTCTGAACTTAAGTAGCTGTGACATTCTTGTATTCATCAGTTTAACGCTCCACTGTAGATAAATAAAGTGTTGTTTAGTGAACTTGAAATGTGTTGTATTAACAACGTGTCTGTTTGAGTCACCTCGACAAGTTCAAAGCAGGTAAAGCCGCGTTCAGACTACACGATGTTACTTGACGTAGGGTGTCGTGGGGGTTTGTAAACGACAATGGACGTCAGGACGAACGATTCAATCGTTTCATCTCATGTAGTGTGTTATAGTGCATGCGACACTTCACGACGTCAACACAGAGAAACTAGCATGTTAAACAAAAATCACATGTGTGACACTGGCCAACAGGAGCACAGAAGCACCTTTGAACAAGCTTTCAAACATGTCGAAATGAAAGATAAACAATGGTATCGGTCTTGCAGGTGTAGTCTTACAATGGAAGAACTGTTCGTGGAGCTACGGCAACAATCCTCCCGCACTTATGATGAGGTGCGACCGTGACACAGTGAAGAAAGATCAAATAAAACGATTCTCTTTGACAGTCCATGCCATCCAGACGTGTGTCCATTGTCAGGTGTTCTTTCTTTTTGGGGTTTTGTGATGACAGGACTGGGCAAAACACGCTGTTTAGTTACCAGTGTTTGTGTACGCTCATAGCACTTTCTGTCTTGTCCGATGACATCATGCACGTCGTTAATGACGCATGCGAGTCAGGCAGCATCGTATAGTCTGACATGTTTCTTGTTCACGACACGACAAGATTTGCATAATCTGACACATTGACGACTGTCGTAACCCACACAAAATAGTGTGTAGTCTGAACGGGGCTTAATCCTAAATTTCATGTTATGATTGAGCACATGCACACCCGTGACTCTACAGAATAAACTATGGAGAATAAATGGATGAAGTTAAATTGTAATATTTTTTCTCACAGCAATCGGTGGGTTTTAACTTGTTTCCGTTCCATTCGGCATAGCGATGCACTGAGAAGAGATCCATGCAGACGAAGTCTTTCCGTAAAAGTATAGTTTCATCTGAAAGCTGAATAAATAATCTTTCCATGGATGTATGGTTTTTGTTATGATAGGACAATATTTGAAAATCTGGAATCTGAGGGTGCAAAAAATCTAAATATTGAGAAAATCATTTTTAAAGTTGTTCAAATTAAGTACTTAGCAAGTTTTGATATATTTTTACGGTAGGAAATGTACAAAATATATTCATGGAATATGATCTTAACATCCTAATGATTTTTGGCATAAAAGAAAATCTATAATTTTGACCTATACAATGTATTTTTAGCTATTGCTACAAATATACCTGTGCTGCTTATGACTGCTTTTATGCTCCAGAGACACATTTATGAAAAAGTTACCGTGCAAAAGACAACGCATATCACAAATTACTCATCGTGCATGTTGCTCCCAATGTTTTACAACACTGAGAGAGACAGGGGGGGGGGGGGGGGGAGAGGGGGGGAGAGAGAGAGAGAGAGAGAGAGAGAGAGAGAGAGAGAGCAAGCATTGTGTGCCCTGCATTGTGATTCTTTTCTGCCCTTTAATTACTCGTATAGAAACTAATAATTCGTATATATATACGAATCGAACGAACCTTCCGTGTGCCTTCAAGATTTCCTCTTTGCTATCCATCCTTTATAAATGAAATCTTATTGGATGGTATTAGACTTAAGTCTAAAAGCCTGTTTGGCAGGATTCACTGCTTCAAAGGATCAGCAGATGCCCCGTAACCAAAGTGACCTTGCTTCTTATTTTTGACAGACACTCGGGATAAATTCCTCAAACTAATTCAACTGTCTTTCATCAGAAATGACAAGGAATGTTTTTCAATACTGTATGCATGTACATTACCTTTATGCATTTAGCAGACGCTTTTATCCAAAGCGACTTACATTGCATTCAAGCTACATTTTATCAGCTCTTGCTTTCCCTGGGAATCGAACCCATGATCTTGGCGTTGCTAGCGCCATGCTCTACCAGTTGAGCTACAGGAAAGCTGTTAAGCGTTCAGTCCGTGTCTCTGTATGGGGTCTCTTCGCTCGCTCTGTCAGATAAAGTGCTCGGTGTGCAGTAGCCCGTGCTGATAAACTGGTCCACGTCTTTCACCTCTTGCTGTTCAAGACAAAGCACCACACTCAGCAATCAAAAAGGTTCTCGTTTCTCCTTTTGAAAGGTGAGTCAAAAGAGCTTTTTCCCAGTCTGTTACACAACAACAGCCACTCCAGAGATAAACACAGCTATCAGGCAAACGAGCTCCGTTAATCAAACTTGGCATGAGTAGGTTTTGGTCTGAATCGGCCTTGATTACAGAAGTATTGTGTGCAATTAAACTTTAGGGTGATGGTTACCCTTATGAGAAAGAAATTTATGTGTGGTATTAGTATACTTCTTTTAAACAAAGAAATTGGAAAGTATACTTTTAGTTTGCTTGTCAGAGCCGATCCTCCCTATACGCAGAATACACACGCTGTGTAGGGCCCCCGAAACACCAGGGACCCGTTGCTCTTAATGATGATTTCATTTTAGTTTCGTTTTAGAATTTGGCCAGCGGCTATAAAAACATGAATGATCATTTATTGTAATGCGGTGCTGTTGCCCTTTCTACGTAAAAATCAGTCAAATCATGTAACATGAATGTCGTAAAGTCTCTTGCTCGAGACAAAAACAACGAGTTTAAATCATAACGAGCCATGGAAGAGACACTGTTTCTCGAGCGCTTTCCGTGAGCATGATTCTAGACGGAGTGAAACATGGACAAATGCATTTCATTCATAACCACTCGAACCCCAACCCCCCCCCCCCCCCGGTCGACACAGTTTTGCATAGGGCCCTCAGAAGTCTAGGATTGGCTCTGTTACTTTTGTACTTCTCAGAAATGGGCTTTTATTTTGTTATATACTTCTCAGGAATATACTTATATTGACATTAAAGTATACATGACTTATACTTATAAAAATCTAAATATATGTGTCCTTGGAGCACAAACGCAGTCATAAGCAGCACAGGTATATTTGTAGCAAAAGCCAAAAATACATTGTATGGGGCAAAATTATACATTTCTCTTTTATGCCAAAAATCATTAGGATATTAAGATCACGTTCCATGAAGATATCTTGTAAATTTCCTACCGTAAATATATCAAAACTTATTTTTTTATTATTAATATGCATTGCTATGAACTTCATTTGAACAACTTTAAAGATGATTTTCTCAATATTTTTGCACCCTCAGATTCCAGATTTTCAAATATTGTCAACAAACCATACATCAATGGAAAGATTATTTATTCAGCTTTCAGATGATGCATAAATCTCAATTTCAAAAAATTGACCCTTAAGACTGGTTTAGTGCTCCCGGGTCACATACTGTATGTTCTCCTAGAATCCGTGTTTTTGTTGTTATACGGTAGGAGGCGCTAGAACACATCTTCTGTACAGAATTTACAAAAAACACAAGTGAAGAAGAAACCGAAACAACCGATGCTTCCACATGTAATCAAACACGACCATCAGACATAAAACATTATCATAACTCTGTAACATTATGAATAAAAATCACCAATGAAGAGGGTAATAACGACTGTCAAGCTTCGTGGTGTTGATCGACTCCAACGTACATTTTAATTATTCTGAATCTAAATCAGTCAACTTTTTCAGCTTTTTTTCAAAACGTTTTTTATTTTTTATTTATCAAACTTACCCACATTCAAGTGTTTAAAAAAAAGAATGCATGAAGAATAAAAGCTTTTCATTTACAAGCACCCTGTTCTTTCTTTTGATGTTTTCAGATATTCATATAACATTATTTATACACATTAATACCTAAATAGGGACATAGTAGTATACTTAAAGCATGATGTAAAGTTCCTAAAGTTCACTCAAAGCATGATGTAAAGTTCATAAAGTTCACTTAAAGCATGATGTAAAAAGTTCATAAAGTTCACTTAAAGCATGATGTAAAGTTCATAAAGTTCACTTAAAGCATGATGTAAAGTTCATAAAGTTCACTTAAAGCATGATGTAAAGTTCATAAAGTTCACTTAAAGCATGATGTAAAGTTCATAAAGTTCACTTAAAGCATGATGTAAAGTTTATAAAGTTAACTTAAAGCATGACGTAAAGTTCATAAAGTTCACTTAAAGCATGACGTAAAGTTCATAAAGTTCACTTAAAGCATGATGTAAAGTTCATAAAGTTCACTTAAAGCATGATGTAAAGTTCATAAAGTTCACTTAAAGCATGATGTAAAGTTCATAAAGTTAACTTAAAGCATGATGTAAAGTTCATAAAGTTCACTTAAAGCATGATGTAAAGTTTATAAAGTTAACTTAAAGCATGATGTAAAGTTCATAAAGTTCACTTAAAGCATGATGTAAAGTTTATAAAGTTAACTTAAAGCATGATGTAAAGTTTATAAAGTTAACTTAAAGCATGATGTAAAGTTCATAAAGTTCACTTAAAGCATGATGTAAAGTTTATAAAGTTAACTTAAAGCATGATGTAAAGTTCATAAAGTTCACTTAAAGCATTATGTAAAGTTCATAAAGTTCACTTAAAGCATGATGTAAAGTTCATAAAGTTCACTTAAAGCATTATGTAAAGTTCATAAAGTTCACTTAAAGCATGATGTAAAGTTCATAAAGTTAACTTAAAGCATGATGTAAAGTTCATAAAGTTCACTTAAAGCATGATGTAAAGTTTATAAAGTTAACTTAAAGCATGACGTAAAGTTCATAAAGTTCACTTAAAGCATTATGTAAAGTTCATAAAGTTCACTTAAAGCATTATGTAAAGTTCATAAAGTTCACTCAAAGCATGATGTAAAGTTTCAAAGACAACTAACATACTGACATACTTGCATTATAAAACTACTAAACTAGTAGACTATACTTGAAAGTGTACTACAAATACTACTGCAAGCATTTAATTAGTAAACTATCAGTATACCTATAAGTTCACTTTTATTAGTTGCAGTACAAGCTAAAAACATTGAAGTAAACTAGTTGTGTACACAAAGTTTATTACTTTATACTTTTATATTCTAGAAAGTGGGCCAGTTTAGTCTCAGTGAGTATTGAAATAGTACACTTACACAGTAGTACACTGATATTTGTATACTTACTACATAAGTCAAGTTCAATTATATGTTTAAGCATACTTAATAAAATAAACCTGAAGTATACAATTTTTTGGTAAGGGTATCTCTAGTTATTTCATGCTAAGTATACTACAATACATTTTCATATTTATGTATTTAATAAAATACCCTGCAATTGTACGTGCAGTACTAATCTGGTATACTTAAAATATGCTCAACTGGAACAACTAATTTTGTACTTAATGCACTTTAATTGTGCAGAAGTCCACTTAAAGATATACTTAGTGTATTTGATTGTGCTAAAGTGGAATTATTGTAAGTAAGTGTTTAGCATGTAAAGACTGATATTATACAATTCTCATCAAAGGTGATATTAAACAGATTTTAGACTTAATATTAAGAAATGTGCATTGTGCTTAAGTAGTACACCAAATAAAGTTTAATTATACATTTTATATCAGTATGTTTCAAGTTATCTGTCAATAAATACGTTAATAGATTTTAACTATACTTAGTGTTACGTCCAAGGATGTATTTAGTGTGTTTTGTAATTGTGTATATGTGTGTGTTGGATGTGGTTTTGTTTGCTTTCTTTCTATCTCTTTTTCTCTCATTTTTCTTCCTCGTCACAAGATAGGAATTCCAATCAGCTGTGTTCAATCGGTGATGCCTGCGGTGATTGGATGATGATTGGAGGAAGTTGATATTTAAGTGGTGGATCTGGGTGGGGGGGGACTTCTTTTTGCCAGGGCCATTATTACTCCTGGTTGCACAGACTTGGTTATTGTTTGATTCCGGTTGATTTAATGTTGAGTAAGTGAACTCAGGACTTTGTGTTCTTAAGCAGAAAGAGAACTGAAGTTGTTGAGAACCATTTGATTATTATTGTTTAATGTTAACTGTGTTTATTTATTTTTGTTGGATGTTTTTCTTTATTTTAGGGAACGTAGGGGGAGGGTGCCATTTTAGTTTGCACTTCTCTTTTCTCCTGGTTATATGAGTAGATAGGAAGAGAGGGAAGTTTTGAGTACTATGTTTTGTTTGGATTATTTTTTTTCCAGGTAATTTATCAATGTTTTCTGTTTAGTTAGCTCTCCCCTGAAGTCTTTGTTCCCTATATGTTTGCTAAAATTTTTGTGAGATTGTTTCTTTATTCAAATTAGAAAGATATTAATTTGAAGAGGGGTTTGTGTTGATTCTGGGACAGGAGGTTGGATGCCCCTGGTTCTCTCTCCAAGTTTTTCTTGTTTGTTACTGGCTTCCCAGCCCTAGATGGGTAGTATGTAACATTAGTATGAAACACATGTTTTACTAGTCCTGACTGTGAAGTTAGTGAAGTCTGACGCTGCTCGCTGGAGCTGTTTTAAAGAGATAGTTCACCTCAAAAATCTAAATTCATGTCATGGTTTGTTCCAAGCCCACATGCTGAGATTTTTTCATTGAACACTGTCTGGCCGGTTCAAATGAAGAATGAGATCTGAACATGAAGCAGAGGTGGGAGTTTTCAGTGCAAAAATCACTTTGGTTTGTTCAGATGTTCTTATTATGTGTTGCAAACGGAAAAAACTAATCATAATAAAAGCTAATGCGGGGTTGGGCGATATGAGGGAGAATACATAATGACAAAATTAACTATTTATGCACTATTCTTTCAACGTTTACCATACAAAGCTCCTTTGCAATGGAAATATTTCCCCTGGAACCAAGCAAAGCTTAGTAAATGCAAAACTACAGCTCTCTTTTATGGCAGACTGTACTGACACAGTCACATTTGGCATCATATTTGCTCTGTATTTTACTCCATTTGTTTTAGATGAATTTGAACATTTGGTGTTTGATCTCATTGTACATAATTCATTTTTCTAGTCGTATATAAATATGCACCAATCCACCACGATAACAGATGCCTGCTCTAATAATAGAAGTAAAACTGGCTCTAATTATTAAACATAATGAGAGGACTGCACTCTCATTATTCTCATTATAGAGAGAACTCTTGACCTATGGATTTGACCTGGCACGTTATGTTCTTTATTACAGTGTGCTGGTCTTCTGAAGTATTTATACTGTAAAAAAAAAATGTTTCAAAAACTTTGTTTCAACTAAAAATAATTTGTTACGCCGCTGATTTACATTTTTTAGTTTAGTCCACTGGACATGTTAAGTTACTCAATGTTAATTTAAGGGACAACTGGAATATTTTAGTTGACTAAATTAAATGAATAAAGAAATATTGCTTAAATTAATAGACAACACAAAAAATAAGCATTCTGACTAGGGCTGTCAATCGATTAAAATATTTAATCGCGATTAATCGCATGATTGCCATGAGTTAACTCGCGATTAATCGCACATTTTATTTGTTCTAAATGTACCTTAAATTAATACTTTTTAAGTTTTTAATACTCTAATCAACATGGGCATGGACAAATATGGATTATTTATGCAAACGTATGTTTATTATTATTAAAACTCAACATAGAGCATGAAGACTTGACATGTTTCAAAGGTCATAGATGTTTTTCAAAGAACTTGTTCATGTCTATTAGACACATGAAAAAAGAAATACAAGGTACCTATGACTTCTCTTTCTTTGCACGGAGTAATTTACTGACACAAACCTGTTTACATTTCTGCAGGACAGGGCAGCTCTTCTGAACATGCAATATGTACATTTTCTATATTATTTATTATTGCATTTGTTTGCCTCTCTGTGCACACATACTGTATTTTGATGCAGCTAAATTGTCAATAAAACTGTTTTCATTTATATATTTTACTGTTTCCATTGTCAGAAGACGGAATGAATATGAAATAGTGATTGAAACGTGACCCATTGATTAAATAACCAGCTCTCACTCTCACTGCTCAAAAATCCTGATAATCGAGCCATCGTCTTATGAAATCAAATACACATAAGATAATGACAATAGCTGTGCTGTGCTTTCGGCTATGCTTGCAGCATGTAAAATTAGAGAAGCAAGCAATGTAATATCTGTGTTTAACTGAATTAAAGCGCTGCACTTCTCTGCCGCGCGCTGAACAGAAACTGAGCAGATGCAGAGAGAGAGAGAGAGAGAGAGAGAGATAGATGTGTGTGCGCACGCTGTGAAAGCAAGACCTTATGCTCGCACGGCAGTACCAGCGATTCTCAGAGACTAAATAAGGTTTGGACGCTTTTTTGAAGGGAAAAAGGTTGCTAAAGTGGTCAGCAATGTTGCTAAGTTGGCAACACTGTGCATCTCCATTTCTACGGTTTGGGCTATGGGTCAAACAGAAAATACGCGCTGCGTTAATCGCGCGTTAATAAAATGAGTGCCGTTAAAAGGAATTTGCGTTAACGCGTTAACTTTGACAGCATTAATTCTGACATCTTATATAGTCACACTCAAATCATCCTAATCTCCAAGCTCTCAAATGCTCAAAGCTCATATTTAGTTTGACTTTGCATTTTATGACTTCTGAAGACTTTAGAATCTACATTGTAAAAAAAAAAAAAAAAAGTTGAGCCAACTTAAAATTTTAAGGCAACCAGCTTCAGCAGATTTGTGAGTTTTCTCACTTCAAGTTGGCTCAACTTTTTTTTTTTTTTTTTTTTTTTACACAGTTAAAGTACTTTTTGTGCTTGTATGATCATTTTTGGAGCTTAACAGCAAAAAAAGTGTGGATAAATGGTATCTATTTTAATTTTTAGGTGAGCTAGTGGTACTGTGTCAAGTCCTGCTGGGAAGTTTGTTTGTTGGGAAGTTGAAATGATGGCATCAGGTGCATTCAGGTCACTTGAGTGGAGCAAGACGCAATTTACAAAAATACAAATAATCCCATTTATGGATTGTTTACATTGATGCAGTCCGGAAAAAGACACCGCAGTATACAATCCAGAAGGAATAGCTTTGTTAGCCTGTTAAATCAGAGTTTATTGTGGTTAATTCTTTTTAACACATTCTAGAATACTTGTTTTAATATTTTAAATAATTTTATTTAAACATTTTTTTTTTTTTTTGCAATACACTGAACCGTAAGCTGTGGACGAGCGAAACACAATTTCGTTTCTATGCGACATAGAAATGGAAAATAAAGTATATATCTATCTATCTATCTAACTAATTGTGTAGAATGTGTTTTATTCAATTCACTCATGTTTTGTAAATTGAATATTTATACATAAACGGATAACTTTTTAATTTTCAAATATCCAGTTTTTTATTATGTCATCATGTTTTCATAGTGTCTTATTGTGTTAGCTGTTTTTAATCAGAATAGCCCAGCTGTAGCTGAATTGAGATTAATTGGAATGCACAATGCAAATTAACTTATATTCTATATTATAATTGCACAATGCTATTGAATTTTGTGGATACAACATTGCTTTATTATAAAATAAATTCATATCATTGTAAATACAGATGCTTCATCCATTGCAGTTTTCCATAATTATGTTTTTTCCACCCCGACTTGAATGCATCACAACCTTTAAGAAAGAATGGCGTTACTGTGGATTCCTCTAGAGGGAGTGAGGGATGTGTGTGAGATGATTTGGGCTAAAGTTAGCAAACAAAGGTTTGTTTAAACTGTGAAAAACACCTTTATTGGATGTGACCGGACAACAGGAGGCAGATTTAGATGTTAGATCAACAAGTGCTGTGTGCTCAGCTCAACTGATACTTTGTTTTCAGATTCAGGAGTTGTTTTAAATGGGCCCATGATTCATCTATTTTTTGCTGGTTTGTTTTGACACTCATTCATTGCATCCAAATCTTTCTGGCACGCATACAAACCCTATATGCAATTATTAGTAAATTGTGCCTGGACTCCACCGAAGACACTTTATGCTCCACCGGGTCTAATTGAAGCTCTTTTCACATTAGTTTTTCTATTAAAGGATGGATTGTAAATTATTACAGCAGAACAGAACACCATAACGAATTGATTATTTATTTGACAGTGCTTCAAAGAACATCAACAGTTGAGCCTTAATCGAGATATGATAGAGTTAATCGAGATATGATATAGATTACTTTAAGATGTGTAACACTGTCAGCAAAGTTATAACTGATGTGATAGTCTTAGCTTTGAATCTGATCTTTAATTGGAGCTCCATGCATGTTTTAGTTTCACTGCCAGTGTGTAAATACAGTTCATCTGAACTAAACCCAATGTGTCAAAATCTGCTTGTTGATATTTTTATACTGCAAGCCACGATTCAGCACATCTTAACATTGGTTCAGAGCTCTATGTGACTAACACACTCCCAGTGTGCTCTATATTAAGTGCGCTATATAAAGCACTCTCCCCTCCCTCCAGGACATCTACAGCACCCGTCTCATTGCAGGTGATCCCACCCACCCATCACACAGCTTCTTCAATCTGCTGCCATCAGGGAGGAGACTGTGGAGTCTCCAGGCGAGGACCAGCAGACCGAAGGACAGCTTCATACATCAGGCTGTCAGGAAGCTCAATTCTCTCCCGTCTCTTCCCCCTCCTCTCTTTCTCCCCATGCACCATTGAACTCTGACCCTCTGACTCTTCACACACACACACACGCACACGCACACGCTCACGCACACACACACACACACACACACACAGACCCTCTGACTCTTCACACACACACACTCACAGACCCTCTGACTCTTCACACACACACGCACACACACACACACACACACACACACACACACACACACATACACACCCTCTGACTCTTCACACACACACACACGCACACGCACACGCTCACGCACACACACACACACACACACACACAAACCCTCTGACTCTTGACACACACACACTCACAGACCCTCTGACTCTTCACACACACACACACACACACACACATACACACCCTCTGACTCTTCACACACACACACACACACACACACACACACAGACCCTCTGACTCTTCACACACACACACAAACACACACACATACACACACACACACACACACACAAACACACACACACACACAGACCCTCTAACCCCCCCACACACACACACACCAGTCACCTTGTACAGCATTGGACTGGCTTCATTCCAATACCTCGTCTGACAGTTTGAATAAAGTCTGCTCTCTGAGCTTTGTCACTTTAAATAGACTGATGAGCTCTTTTGCACCACACCAATTATTGTTTGTTTATTTCACTGGTTTGCACTCTATATCTACCATGTACCTTGTGCTACTTTTTTTAATTTAATTTTAATGTAAAAAAAAAAAATTACTTGTCCTTACTTGTATATTTGTAATAGTTGCATTTTATATATGTATGTGTATGTGTATATATATTTGATTTGTATTATCTGTATTTTACGTTCTACTGTTAGTGTTTAGTGTTATCTGTATGCACCAAGGGTCTGAGAGTAACACAATTTCAATTCTCTGTATGGATGTACGGTACATATGGCAGAATTGAAAATAAAGCTGACTTTGACTTGACTAAAGCATAAGGGCTTATTTTAAACAGGTTATGAATATGAGTGTAAGAGCCATTATGTCTGTTGTAATTCTGGTTTTTGACCACTGGGTGGAGTGTGGGTCTTAATGAGTATATAGGTAGGCAAAGAGTAAGAAAGTCAGGTGTGTAATTAGAGGGAAGCACTACATTTGTTGACCGTGTCTGGAGGTATATATGTGAGAAACTGTGAGTTAATATGACCTGTACGAGCTGTGTGATGAATAAATCTGATAAAGCTGTATTTGGAGGACGATTTTTCAGAAACACCTCAAGTCAGAAAATAGCTGTTTATGTCACTATATTTGTCCAAAAATGCTTGTTTGTGGATTATCACGCATCACTTTGGAAACTTTTGAAATGTTAATGAACTAATCACTGGATTTCAATATGGGTTTGGATTTAATTGGACATAGCAGTGAACTGAATGAATTCATGAATCGAATGAATGAAGCCTATAAGATATGTGTAGCTCTGCTTGAGGAAGGATTTTGTGTTCACACATTTAATGGCGTAAATCCAATGCATTGGTCGCTTGAGTTTTAACGTTGCCAAACGTGAATGAATTCTACAGTCTGCAAGAGTTTTGGGAATAACGGTGATGATGTTGTGGCTGCTGGTGGACAAATAGAGACAAGCCATTTGAGAAAGTTGATATGGAGCCTATTAGGCTCACTCCTAAGGCATTATTGGAAAAATTGGAAACTCTGCTAAATACAAGAAAGAGTAAACTAAACAAGGCAAAGAACTTAATTACAAACAACCGAGATAATGAAAAGGAGGTGCATTACTCTTTTGAGAAATTCATCAAACTGAGAGATGAAGCAAGGGAAATGCACAATACTGTGATGGTTCTTTTGCCCAGCGAAGAAAAGATAAAACGAAAAAATATGTTGATTTGCAATGGGTTTATAGATGATGGTGAGACATGGTTGAGTACTGAAAGTCAAGTTTCGTGTTCTGCTGTTGATGTAAAATGTATATAAAAATGGCGTTAATCCAGAAGATAGCATTTCAAACATGTCACGTGAATCAAGTAAACCATCTAGCAAGAAAAGTTGGAGCAGTATGCGTAGTGGGAGATCTTCTGCTTCTTCAGCACGAGTCATGGCAGAGAAGGCTGCAATAATTGCACGTGCAACTGCTTTAAAAGAGAAGCATGCTTTGGAGCTGCAACAGGGAAAGCTGAGACGCAGACAAGAATAACTGGATATTGATGCAGAAACAGCAGCTGCTACTGCCAAAATTGCTGTTTTAAATCATTTTAACCATCAGTCTCTCAAAACCTGCACTGATCATTTGAATGGATATTATGATAAAGGAACTATGATGAGTGGCAATGAAGTTACTCTCAACCCTCGTGCAGGAGGAATATATGCCAAAGAAAACTTCCCTGCAAGCAGGTGATTCGTGATTCGGCAAACTCACTGTGCACCACAAATTGATCATAATTCTGTGTCACCAGTGCAAACATCAAAGGTAATGCAGAACAGTGATGGAACATCAACTCCAAACATTTACAGCATCATGCAAAAACAAAATTATTTTTGATTAGTAATATGCATGGCTAAGAACTTCATTTGGACAACTTTAAAGGAGATTTTCTCAATATTTAGATTTTTTTGCACCCTCAGATTCCAGATATTCAAATAGTAGTATCTCAGCCAAATATTGTCCTATCAAAACAGACATCAATGGAAATCGTATTCATTCATCTTTCAGAAGATGCATAAATCTCAATTTCGAATAATTGACCCTTATGACTGGTTTTGTGGTACAGGGTCACATATAAAGAAGGTTCTTGGATGGCCTTCGGTAAAGTCAGAGGATGTAAATTCATTGCAGAGTTATTCTCTTGTTTTGTGTGGATGCTGTAATGTAATGGCTGCAATTTATTATATGGAGGGGCTGGAGATGCCAAGCAATTTGAAATCCATCATCATGAAGCTGCCTTGTAAATTAAGGGAAAAGTGGAGAACTGTTGCATGCAAGCTAATGGAAAGACTCAATCATAGGGCACGGTTCAAAGTTATAACATCAAGACAAAATGTCATCTGATCCACTATTTGGTGATATTCAGAGTACCCAACCTGTACAACAGAGATCTCAATCTAAGACTAAAATTAGAAACGGCTTTGCAACGATGGTTGTTACCAACAGTAAATCAATCCAGTGTTGTGAGACTGATTTAAGATAAAAGTCCTGAATTGTATGTTTGTGCTGCAAACCTGATAGCCTACTGGACCAGTGTGCACAAATGCAAAACAAGCTGCATAGAGAAAAATTGAACTTTCTAAAGGAGAAAGGTATTTGTTTTGGCTGTCTTTGTGTTGGACACATGAGAAAGGATTGTGACAAGCACTTGACTTGTGCAGTATGTGGCCAAATGCATCCCAACATTTTGCATATTCAAAAAAGGAAAGAATGGGCAGAACAGAATCATCCATCTCTAAGTAGTGCACGTCGCCTTTAAAACTTGTGGGCAGATAGTGGTCGGCGGCGATGGAGACTGTGCATTATCAATTGGACCAGTTCAAGTCAAATCCAGTAAGGGACAAAGGGTAATTCAAGCATATGCATTTTTGGATCCTGGTAGTTCTGCCACATTTTGTTCAGAACACTTAATGCATGGCTTGAAATGAAAGGGATATATAACTAATATTGTTCTGAAAACAAAGAGCAATCAAAAGGCTATTAGTAGTAATATTTTGACTGGATTGGAAGTGTCTAGCCTTCTTGATGACATCTTTTACAGTCTTCAGGAAGTCTTTACTCAATAGAGATTGCCTGTGTCCAGAGACAACATTGTCACGCAAAGGGATTTGGATAAATGGTCATATCTGAAAGGTGTTAAGATCCCTCAAATTCCTGCTGATGTGGATTTGCTGATTGGAGCAAATGCTTTCAAGGTTAAGGAGGTTATAAACAGTGATGGAGAAGGACCTTATGCAGTTAAAGCCCTATTGGGATGGGTTTTAAATGGACCACTCCAAGGAAGGAAGGATAATCGGAAAAAGACAGAATGTTAACAGGATTTCTGTAAGCAAATTGGAGGAGATGCTCGGTAAACCGTATAATCATGACTTTAATGAGACTCCTGCTGAGAAAAAGGAAATGTCAAGAGAAGAGCATGCATTTATGGAAAAGGTAAGAAAGTCAATTGAGCTTCAAGATGGACATTACAAACTGAATCTTCCTTGCAGGATGGAAATCCCCATGTTGTCAAATAACCTTCGTGTGGCTAAACAGCGCTTAATTTGATCAAAAAAGGAAATTTAAAAGAAATAATGTTTTCCATCAAGACTATAAAGATTTCATGGATGAGGTAATGAAGCAAGGCTATGTGAAAATGTACCATTGCATTAGTTAAAACAGGATGAAGGGAAGGTTTGGTATATCCCTCACCATGGGGTTTATCACCTCAAGAAAGGAACATAAAGAGTGGTATTGGTTTGTGGAGTTGGCCTTAAAGGTACATCGCTTAATGATCAACTTCTACAGGGTTTCGACAACAGCAAATCGCATTTATGGCTGATGTAACGGCAATGTTTCACCAGGTCAAAGTTGCAGCAGAGGATACTGATTTACTTAGCTTCCTATGGTGGCAAGATGATGATTTAAAGCAAGAACCTGTGGATTACAGGATGAACGTGCATTTGTTTGGAGCCGTGTCATGTAAGTTGTGCTTGCTATGCTCTACGCAGAACTGCTGAAGACTATTAGTACGACCCCGAGTATCGTCTTCATCTGTTGGTGGGAAATTGTGGGAGTTTTGAGTCACCCTTTCCCTCCCTCCCCTTGTTAAGTGATAGTTAGGGGAGTAGAATATACAAGGACTAGTGCTCATTGGAACAGTCACTCTCTGTGGGCACAGTTTATCGGAGTGGCTCTTGATCAGAATATAACATCGCACTGATCTCTTCTCTAGTACCTATATGTCATGTAGGTTGGAGATTCTGTTAGAATTCTTCTGTTTTTTTGTTCTTATTTTCTCCCTAGACTTATGTTTGTTATTTGGGTGATTGTTATTTTTGGTCAAACAACAATAAAATCATTCGTTTTGATTGAATAACGTTTTTTTGACCGGGTTGTCTGAAAAGCGTAGCTTCAGAGGAAGAGGCCATATTGATGATCAAAAATCTCACGAGTATTTGTTCAACAAGAGGTTTTCAGTTAACAAAATGGGTTAGTAATAGCTGTGCAGTGCTGCAAACTGTACCAGACGAACATAGAGCCCATGGCATAAAAATGATGGATCTGGACAAGGATCATCTACCAATGGAAAGAGCTCTTGGTTTGTGGTGGTGTGTTTAATCAGATACTTTCAAGTTTAAAATGACTATCAAAGATCATGCTTGCACCAGGTGTTCTGTCGACGGTAAGCTCTGTACATGACCCTTTAGGATTTTTGGCACCATTCACTCTCACAGCTAAACTTCTTCTGGAAGAGCTATGTGGGACAAGATGTGGATAGGATGATCCGCTACCATCAAATCTCCAAAAACAATGGTCTTTATGGTTGAAAGAGCTTGTGATGATTGCAGACTTTCAGGGTGGAAAGATGTTTAAAACCAACAGGGATGGACAAGTCTACCAACATTCAGCTGCATCACTTTGCAAATGCAAGTACACTTGGATATGGCACTGTAACATATCTTAGAATGGAGCCAAATCATGATGTCTTTTGAGAGTTGGAGGACGTTTGAGGAATTCAGCTATGCCTGAGGAAAGAAAGCATCCAATTATTCTGGCTAAGGATCCGCATATTTCCACACTCATCTTGCGGCATATACATCAACAGTTAAGCCACAGTGTAAGAAATCATATGCTTTCCAAGCTGAGGAAAAGATATTAGATCTTTATCATCTTTATCATATTTAGTTGTGGCCATTGCAGACGTTCTGGAGTTAAGATGAGAGTGAGCAGAAGATGGCAGACTTGCCAAAGGAGCGACTCTTTCTAGATCTGCCTCCATTTACAAATGTCGGAGTGGATTATTTTAGTCCTGTGGAAGACAAAAGAGGACGCTCCATTGCAAAACGTTATGGAGCAATTTGAATCTTTACTTGCATGGCAAGTGGAGCAGTTCATCTGGAAGTCGCCTATTCTTTGGGCACGGATTTATGCATCAACTCTCTACGAAGATTTATTTACAGACGAGGGCAAGTAACTCAATGGTACGGACTTTGTTGGTGCCGAAAGGGAGTTAAAGGAAATGCTCAGTTCATGGAATAAAAGCAAGATTCAAAAGGCAATGCTCTTGAAAGGTGTCCAGTGGAGTTTCAATCCTCCGGAGGTTCACATTATGGTGGAGTGTGGGAGCGTGTGATCAGAATGGTCAAAAGAAATTTGAGTTCTTTCTTACATCAGCAGACTTTGGATGAGGAAGGATTCATACTGTGCTGTGTGAAAATTGAGGCCATTCTGAACGATCGCTCAATAACCAATCTTTTAGAAGACCCTAATGATTTGGAGCCATTACTCCAAAGCACCTTCTTCAGATGAAAGGTAAACCAGTATTGCCACCTGGACTATTCGACAAATCTGAATTATACAGCAAGAGGAGATGGAAACATGTCCGGTATATGTGTGACTTATTATGGAAAATATGGACAAATGAATACTTGCCTTTGCTTCAAGACCGGCAGAAATGGAATAGGAAAGGAGAAACTTTATTCAGCTTTATTGCCAAGTTTGTTTGCACACACAAGGGATTAGTCTTGGTGTTAGGAGCTTCCAGTACTGAATGGACAAACATCTAATTAGGGTAATAAAAAACACTAATACTGAAGAGAATAGACCATAATTATGAATGACAATAGTAATACAAATATACAGAAAAGAAAAATGACCATAGACAGAACTGTGAATGTGATGGACCCCGCAGGAACCGGTTCCTGATGACATTGTTGTCATTGTGGATTCAACAGCTCCACGTGGATCTTGGTAGAGTTCTGGAAGTATTTCCAGATAAAAATTGACTTGTATGTTCTGTGTGAGTACAAACTAAAACCAGTGTACTCAGGAGACCTGTGACAAAGCTTTGTCTGTTGGATGACCGCATGGAAATAGAATGGACTGATTGCAAAGACTGTTAATTTTCTAAAGTAATGTGTTGCTCCAAATGTTGCTTTGGGTTTTAATGTCTCTTTGTATTAATATTGTAATGTCTGTCTGACATATACAATTAGGGGCCAAGGTGTAAGAGCCATTATGTCTGTTTTAATTGTTTTTTGACCACTGGGTGGAGTGTGGGTCTTAATGAGTATATAGGTAGGCAAAGAGTAAGAAAGTCAGGTGTGTAATTAGAGGAAAGCACAACATTTGTTGACCGTGTCTGGAGGTACAGACACGGTCTGTACCCCGGCTGTATCACCGCCTGGTATGGAAACAGCACCGCTAGCAACCGCAGGGCTCTGCAAAGGGTCGTGCGAACTGCCCGCCACATTGTTGGAGGTGAGCTTCCCTCCCTCCAGGATATCTACACCAGGCGGTGTACAAGGAAAGCCCGGAGGATTATCAAAGACTCCAGCCACCCGTCCCACAGACTGCTCTCTCTGCTGCCCTCAGGGCGACGTTTCCGCAGCATCCGATCCCGCACTAGCCGACTGAGGGACAGCTTTTTCCCTCAGGCTATCAGGCTAATGAACAGTCAGAAATGACCCACCCTACAACACACTCCCACTCACACAACATGCCATGCACTGCACTCTAACACCGTTCAACTGGACTACACGCACACACTGCACTAACACAACCTATCTGCTATCACTGGACACCATGCAATGCACATCCACGACACTGCATATGAATAATCTGTTGCACCTTTGCACATCTATCTGCTGCTCAACCAATCTGCTGTTAATTTATAATCTGTTGCAACTTCACATTATTACTATGTACAGACTACATAATGTATAGATAGTGTACATAATGTAGATGTGCACATACGGTGTATAATGTGTATTGATAACTGTAAGTATGTCTTTATAGTACACTGTGTACTGAGTATATGTATGTGTATTTTGCACATTGTCTTCTGTACAGTCTGTAAATATGTACTGTCTATATGTAAATTGTTGTTTTTTTTGCACTGTCTGGAGCACGCTCGTAAGAATTTCACTCACCAAGGCACTTGTGCTGTGGTGATGTGACAATAAAAGTGATTTGATTTGATTTGATACATATGAGATGGTATCGGATGGGATTTTATGTGCACTGTGTAGAGAAACTGTGAGTTAAAATTGACTGAGCTGTGTGTTGAATAAATCTGATACTTGTAGGTAGGGCTTGGCGATAATTCGATAACGATATTTATCGCGATATAATTTTCCTCGATGAAACGATATGAAGAGTTCAATAAATGTTCGATATAATGTTTATGTGCCAAAAGCGGAACGAAACCGCATGACTCATTTGAATCGAGTCACATGGACAGTTTATCTGCTCGGATCACAGTTCAAACTGCAGCGTGGCGCGAGCTCACTACTCGGTCAAGTGATCACTAAGCAGTGCTGTGAGATCCAGTCAGTAGGCGCGTTCGAATTAAAGCGGTGCTGCACAGAGTGGTCAGTGTATGACGTCAAAGTACCGCGAGAGCCATTCGAAAACATAGGATCCATCTGCTCTCTTATCGCTCTCGCGGTACTTTGATGTCATACACTGACCCTTCTTTTCAGCGCCGCTTTAAGTCGAACGCGCCGAGTGTGAGAACACAAGCCGAACAGGAGAAACACTGTGTGCAACGAGACAGTCAGAAGGCTTTTCAATCTACATATCGCCATTATTTACCATGGATTTACTGTAGTAATACTCACTGCACTATGGTATTGTGGCAGAAATGTGAGATATTCACATAGAATTTTATTACAGGAGTAATGATATATAATTATAGTAAGTATGTGTGATTAAGGCATGTGTGCATTTATACTGAATGGTTTTAGACTACTGTTTTTCATACAAATAAGCTACCTAAAAACCATATAGTTATATTTTGACCATGTTATTGAGGTGCTATATGTGTGGTTTTATCTGTTTATCATGAAGTAAACGTATGCTACTATGAGGACTAATGCTTAATAAAAATCACTGATTTTGATAATTTTTTTTTACCTCTGCATCCTAACTCAAGCTACTACCAAATGCGCATTTCTAAGAGACAAAAAAGTGCTATTATTATTATCAATATTATGAGGCAACCCAAACCTGTTTCTTGATTTGCAATATCACTCATTAGAAAATGCAAAAACTAAGAAATAAATTTTTCTATTTAGATATCTACGGAAGTTCTAAGCAGCCACGCATTATTATTTTTTAATTCTTGCTATGTCGTTATCACTAATTGATTTTCTCGTGATCTCGACCACAAAAGTTGTTTTCTCGTTATCACTAATTGATTTTCTCGTGATCTTGACATAACAAAAGTTGTTTCTCGTTATCACTAATTGATTTTCTCGTGATCTCGACGTAACAAAAGTTGTTTCTCGTTATCATGACTTAATTTTCTCGTGATCTCGACATAACAAAAGTTGCTCTCGTTATCATGACTTAATTTTCTTGTGATCTTGACTTAATTTTCTCGTGATCTCGACAACAAAAATTGTTTTCTCGTTATCACTAATTAATTTTCTCGTGATCTTGACATAACAAAAGTAGTTTTCTCGTTATCATGAATTAATTTTCTCGTGATCTCGACCTAACAAAGTAGTTTTCTCGTTATCACTAATTAATTTTCTTGTGATCTCGACATAACAAAAGTTGTTTTCTCGTTATCAAGAATTAATTTTCTCGTGATCTCAACATAACAAAAGTTGTTTTCTCGTTATCAATAATTAATTTTCTCGTGATCTCGACATAACAAAAGTTGTTTTCTCGCTTGATTGCAAACATAAATTTCAGATTTTAAACCAACTTATAAATTATACCATTTCTATTGTATTCTATTTGTTGTTGAAATATAGCCGTTTACACCGCGGCTGTCATAACTCGTTTCACTTCCACAAACATAAATAATTAACACCTCAGGTAAAGTAAAATATAATAAGTATATAGTCTCTAGACTTTTGTTTTATTGACATCTTTCCATGGTTGAAACACTGATTGAGTGATTTAAATGAGGCATGAGATGTTCATTCATGTTTATTTCACACTAAAAATATAGTAGTAAAGAGAGATATATGTTGACCAAAATATTTTCAGTATGAATACTTGTACCGTTACACCCCTAAAAACACATGTATCCCAGTAGTCCCAGCTCTTAGTGCCACATGGGAAGGGAATATCTCACAACACAATCACTTAGACACTTCACTTTGTGGAGGTCCTGGGCTGGTGTGGCTACACGTGGTCTACGGTTGTGAGGTCGGTTGGATGTACTGCCAAACTCTCTGAAATGCCTTTGGAGACGGCTTATGCTAGAGAAATGAACATTCAATTCACGGGCAACAGCTCTGGTGGACATTCCTGCAGTCAGTATGCCAATTGCACGCTCCCTCAAACTTGCGACATCTGTGTCATTGTGCTGTGTGATAAAACTGCTCATTTTAGAGAGGACTTTTATTGTGGCCAGCCTAAGACACACCTGTGCAATAATCATGCTGTCTAATCAGCATCTTGATATGCCACACCTGTGAGGTGGATGGATTATCTCGTTCACTAACACAGATTTACACAGATTTGTGAACAATATTTGAGAGAAATAGGCCTTTTGTCCTACAAAAGAACAGCAGACTGAAAATGGATCTTAAGTGGCTTAGGTTGGAGGAATCCAGATGACTGAACGGGGGGGGGGGGGGATTACAGCATCAGCATCATAATAACACCTTGTCAGTCAGCATGTTCAACTGACCCAGAGAGCTGGAGACAATGTAATGACGAGTTTTACATGCCGTGCGCTTTATTCTCCAAAGCAGATTTCGAATTTGTTTCTTGCAGAATAATATGGTGATTATGAGGATTTTCTGCATTTTTGAGATCAATAACAAAAATTGTGTTTGTTTTTCATCAAATAAATAAATATAATTTAATTAGTTTGAATAATACCACAGTCTTTGATAATACGAGGGTTTGTCTGCTTCATATTTTGTGCTTTAGTTCAAAGATGGTCTTGGACGTTCAGCCCGTCTGAATTAAGGCTTGTGATAATCATATTAAAAATTATATTTTTTGTTTGTTTGTTTGTTTTAATCAGGTCTGCGGCGATCAAGTGGGACTGTAGGCTTTCTTTAGCGCTGGTCTTATAGTGTTAATCAAAATGTGGTTGACTCTTCTGACAGGAGCCTTGGTAAAAGGGAAAAGGTGATCTTTAATTCAACATCAGTTCCAGCATTCATATTTAATGGTGAACTAGTAAAAGTTACACTTCTAACCAATGTTTTTTGAGTCACAGAAACTAAGGAAATGTCTGTGAATCTGTCATGCATAAAAATCATATTGCATTCGTGAGTTGAGTGGATCGTTTATAGTAATAGTCATTTAATTGTATATCACTTTTCATACATAAAATGCAAACTCAAAGTGCTTCACAGCATAAAACAGATATTAAAAACAAACATCAACATTAAGAAAAAAATACACATAAAAAAAAGTATTAACAAATATATGCATATAATACGCACAAATATAATACGCACACTTCACACACTATTATGGTCATAAGCAACTGTAAAAGGATTTACTGTGTAATATGCTGAAAGTCCAGCACTAGAGGATCGTAACATTCGATTAGGAATATATCTTGACAAACAATCAGAAATGTAAGAAGGTGTCAGGTTATGCGATGCTTTATACACTAATGTAAGAATCAGTAACATCTCGGCATGCATTATACAATAACAATCAAACGTTTTTGCACAGTACGCTTTTTTTAATGTTTTTTTAAAGAAGTCTACTTTGCTCAGCAAACCTGCATTTATTTCATCCAAAGAACAGAAACAATTATAAAATATTGAAATATTTTTACTATTTAAAACAACTGTTTTCTATTTGAATGTAGTTTAAAATATAATTTATTTCCGTGATTTTAAAGCTGAATTTTAGCATAATTTCTCCTGATCTTTCAGAAATACTTCTAATATTCTGATCTCCTGCTCAAAACACTTATTATTGTTATTGTTATGTTCAAAACAGCAGTCATTTTTTTCAGGTTTCTTTTATGAACAGACAGTTTTTATCTGAAAGAGAGATATTTTGTAACATTATAAATGTCTTTATCATCACTGTTGATCAATTTGAAGCATCCTTGCTAAATAAAAGTATTAATGTCTATAATTACTATTCCCCAAAAAATAAGAAATAACACTGACTCCAATCTTTTGATTGGTAGTCAGTTTATAATATTACAAAAGCTTTTTATTTCATATCTTTGGGTCTTTATTTTCATCAAATGGACTCAACTGCAGTAATGATGCTGCAAATACAGCTTTGATCACAGAAATAGATTACAGTTTAAAATATGTTCAAATGGAAAGCAGTTATATTAAATAGTAAAAATATTTCAGAATATTAATGCTTTTGCTGTACTTTGCATCAAATAAATGCAGACTCAGTGAACAGAAGAGACTTCTTTAAAAACATGAATAATCGTACTGTTCAGAAACCTTTGACTGGTTGTGTTTATTACAGTATGTAGGTATTGTTTTGTGCTGACTTTATGCTGTCGTTGTTTTTGTTATCACTGTTATTTGTTGTCTGTGTGGTGATGTTAAATTTAAAGTTATTGATTGTCTCTGTGATTCAGCTTTGTTCTTTCAAGGCAGGGTACGTGATTTGTTTCAAAAAAATATGTTTTTGTTATGCTTGTTAAAAGTCTCTTCGCATCCCGGTCTAAATGGTCTAAATATGTTTGTATGTATTCATATGGTATGTATTTGCATACCTCTGTTTGTGCAAACATGATATGCAAACACAAAACCAGTCACAAAGGTCAATTTTTTTATTGAGATGTATACATCATCTGAAATCTGAATAAATAATATTTCCATTGATGTATGGTTTGGACAATATTTAAAAATCTGGAATCTGAGGATGCCAAAAAAATCTAAATATTGAGAAAATTATCTTTAAGGTTGTCTAAATGAAGTTCTTAGCAATGCATATTACTAATCAAAAATTAAGTTTTGATATATTTATGGTAAGAAATATCTTCATGGAGCATGATCTTAATATCCTAATGATTTTTGGCATAATAGAAAAATGTATAATTTTTACTCATACAATGTATTGTTGGCTATTGCTACAAATATACCTGTGCTGTATGACTACTTTTGTGCTCCAGGGACACAATTATCAGGCGTCATTATAGTAATATTACATGCTTTGATGTTTTCTCACCAGTGAATGAAACATGATCTGAATGTATTAACCCTCTTATGGTCTTCGTTACCTGTTTACACTTATGGTCTTTGGGGTCAATATGACCCCAACAATTTATAGAGTAATTGTAAAAAATATATACATTTTTAATAATAAAATAATATATCATTTTTTTTGTTTACTTCTCATCTATACATTAATGCTGTGTTTTGGGAGATATGAAGTACTTTTGTACCTATTTACTGCAAAATTCCTCAACTACACATTTAGCTTGCATGTGAAATATTACATTTTTATGAAAAAATCATTTAAATTATGATCTAAATTTAATTTAAGTTGTTTCTGGATATTGAACTGAGTGTTAGGTGTAGAAGTGTGCCATCTGCTGGTTAGAGATAAACCTCACAGGATTGCAGTTTAAGAAATAAATAGTTTTGACCAGCAGAGGCAATAGAGAGCCATTCATTTTACTAGATGTGGCCAACTGCTCTATCACAACTTTTGTGATACATTTTGTGAATTTATATATATATATAAACATTAGAAAAGACATTAATAATAAATATTCTTTCAAATAATAA
>QVTF01006212.1:0-2500 GCA_003573665.1 Oxygymnocypris stewartii
TTCTGGTCTGATCTGGCGTATTAGTCCTGGTCTGGTCTGCGTGTGTGTGTGTTCTGGTCTGGTCTGGTCTGGTGTGTTCTGGCCTGGTCTAGTGTGTTCTGGTCTGGTCTGGTGTGTTCTGGTCTGATCTGGTGTATTAGTCCTGGTCTGGTCTGGTCTGGTCTGCGTGTGTGTTCTGGTCTGGTCTGTTCTGGCTGGCCTGGTCTGGTGTGTTCTGGTCTGATCTGATCTGTGTGTGTGTTCTGGTCTGGTCCGGTCTAATCTGGTCTGGTGTGTTCTGGTCTGATCTGATCTGTGTGTATGTTCTGGTCTGGTCTGGTCCGGTCTGATCTGGTCTGTGTGTGGTCTGGTCTGCTCTGATCTGGTGTGTTCTGGCCTGGTCTAGTATGTTCTGGTGTGTTCTGGTCTGGTCTGATCTGGTGTGGTGTGTTCTGGTCTGATCTGGTGTATTAGTCCTGGTCTGATCTGGTGTATTAGTCCTGGTCTGGTCTGCTCTGATCTGTGTGTATGTTCTGGTCCGGTCCAGTCCGGTCTGATCTGGTCTGTGTGTGGTCTGGTCTGCTCTGATCTGTGTGTATGTTCTGGTCCGGTCCGGTCCGGTCTGATCTGGTCTGTGTGTGTTCTGGTCTGCTCTGATCTGGTGTGTTCTGGTCTGGTCTGATCTGGTGTGGTGTGTTCTGGTCTGATCTGGTGTATTAGTCCTGGTCTGGTCTGGTCTGGTCTGCGTGTATGTTCTGGTCTGGTCCGGTCTGATCTGGTCTGTGTGTGGTCTGGTCTGCTCTGATCTGTGTGTATGTTCTGGTCTGGTCCGGTCCGGTCCGGTCTGATCTGGTCTGTGTGTATGTTCTGGTCCGGTCCGGTCTGATCTGGTCTGTGTGTATGTTCTGGTCCGGTCCGGTCTGATCTGGTCTGTGTGTGGTCTGTCTGATCTGATCTGTGTGTATGTTCTGGTCTGGTCCGGTCTGATCTGGTCTGTGTGTGGTCTGGTCTGCTCTGATCTGTGTGTATGTTCTGGTCCGGTTCGGTCCGGTCTGATCTGGTCTGTGTGTATGTTCTGGTCCGGTCCGGTCTGATCTGGTCTGTGTGTATGTTCTGGTCCGGTCCGGTCTGATCTGGTCTGTGTGTGTGTCTGTCTGCTCTGATCTGTGTGTATGTTCTGGTCCAGTCCGGTCTGATCTGGTCTGTGTGTGGTCTGGTCTGCTCTGATCTGTGTGTATGTTCTGGTCCGGTCCGGTCCGGTCTGATCTGGTCTGGTGTGTGGTCTGGTCGGTCTGCTCTGATCTGTGTGTATGTTCTGGTCTGGTCCGGTCTGATCTGGTCTGTTGTATGTTATGGTCCGGTCCGGTCTGATCTGGTCTGTGTGTGGTCTGTCTGCTCTGATCTGTGTGTATGTTCTGGTCCGGTCCGGTCTGATCTGGTCTGTGTGTATGTTATGGTCCGGTCCGGTCTGATCTGGTCTGTGTGTATGTTCTGGTCCGGTCCGGTCTGATCTGGTCTGTGTGTGGTCTGTCTGCTCTGATCTGTGTGTATGTTCTGGTCCGGTCCGGTCCTGATCTGGTCTGTGTGTGGTCTGGTCTGCTCTGATCTGTGGGTAGGTCCTGTCCGGTCCGGTCTGATCTGGTCTGGTGTGTTCTGGTCTGATCTGGTGTATTAGTCCTGGTCTGGTCTGCGTGTGTGTTCTGTCTGGTCCGGTCTGGTCTGGTGTGTTTCTGGTCTGATCTGGTCTGTGTGTATGTTCTGGTCCGGTCCGGTCTGATCTGGTCTGTGTGTGTCTGTCTGCTCTGATCTGTGTGTATGTTCTGGTCCGGTCCGGTCTGATCTGGTCTGTGTGTGGTCTGGTCTGCTCTGATCTGTGGTATGTTCTGGTCTGGTCCGGTCTGATCTGGTCTGGTGTGTTCTGGTCTGATCTGGTGTATTAGTCCTGGTCTGGTCTGCGTGTGTGTTCTGGTCCGGTCCGGTCTGGTCTGGTCTGGTGTGTTCTGGTCTGATCTGATCTGTGTGTGTATGTTCTGGTCTGTCCGGTCTGATCTGGTCTGTGTGTGGTCTGGTCTGATCTGATCTGTGTGTATATTCTGGTCCGGTCCGGTCTGATCTGGTCTGTGTGTGTTCTACACTGGTTCTGGTGAAGGAAGCTGCTCAGGGAAACTCTGGCTCTGTTCCTGCTTCCACGTGGCACTGACCGATCGTCCAGAGCTCCTGTGACTCTGTGACTCATTCAGTCTCTGTTTGAATAAGAGACGCTAGTTTCCAGAGCGCTACACAGCTTCAGGAAGACCAGCATTTACACAGCAGTGCTAGTATCTATATACTATTATAGTCCTTGTTTTAACTCCTTTCAGTGAACGTGCTGCTGATTTATGGTTTGTTGTTTGCTCTGCTCTCAATGATTGTGGTGTCTGATGAATCCAAGTTCCCATAAAGTGTCCCACTGCTCACTGTAGTAAATATAGTAATATAGTAATATATATATAAGTGGTCTTATAATATGATGCATGCTTTG
>QVTF01006212.1:7500-27869 GCA_003573665.1 Oxygymnocypris stewartii
AACTAAGGAACATAATTAATAACTTTTTTAAAGAGTAACGCAATATTGTAACGCATTACTTTCCATACAAAGTAACCAAGTAACATAATTAATAACTTTTTTAAAGAGTAACGCAATATTGTAACGCATTACTTTCCATAAAAAAGTAACTAAGTAACATAATTAGTAACTTTTTTAAGGAGTAACACAATATTGTAACGCATTACTTTCCATAAAAAATTAACTAAGTAACATAATTAATAACTTTCTTAGGGAGTAACGCAATATTGTAACGCATTACTTTCCATAAAAAGTAACTAAGTAACATAATTAGTAACTTTTTTAAGGAGTAACACAATATTGTAACGCATTACTTTCCATAAAAATTAACTAAGTAACATAATTAATAACTTTCTTAGGGAGTAACGCAATATCGTAACGCATTACTTTCCATAAAAAAGTAACTAAGTAACATAATTAGTAACTTTTTTAAGGAGTAACACAATATTGTAACGCATTACTTTCCATAAAAAGTAACTAAGGAACATAATTAATAACTTTTTTAAAGAGTAACACAATATTGTAACGCATTACTTTCCATAAAAAAGTAACTAAGTAACATAATTAATAACTTTTTTAAGGAGTAACACAATATTGTAACGCATTACTTTCCATAAAAAAGTAACTAAGTAACATAATTAATAACTTTTTTAAGGAGTAACACAATATTTTAACGCATTACTTTCCATAAAAAGTAACTAAGTAACATAATTAATAACTTTTTTAAAGAGTAACGCAATATTGTAACGCATTACTTTCCATACAAAGTAACCAAGTAACATAATTAATAACTTTTTTAAAGAGTAACGCAATATTGTAACGCATTACTTTCCATAAAAAGTAACTAAGTAACATAATTAGTAACTTTTTTAAGGAGTAACGCAATATTGTAACGCATTACTTTCCATAAAAAAGTAACTAAGTAACATAATTAGTAACTTTTTTAAGGAGTAACACAATATTGTAACGCATTACTTTCCATAAAAAAGTAACTAAGTAACATAATTAATAACTTTTTTAAGGAGTAACGCAATATTGTAACGCATTACTTTCCATAAAAAAGTAACTAAGTAACATAATTAATAACTTTTTTAAGGAGTAACGCAATATTGTAACGCATTACTTTCCATAAAAAGTAACTAAGTAACATAATTAGTAACTTTCTTAGGGAGTAACGCATTACTTTAAAAGTAAGTTTCCCGAGACTGAGCGTGAGTTTCTGCCGTGTGAGCGTGTTCGGTGTGTGATGTAATAGTGATGGTGGTAAACCGAGGAGGTCTGAACTCAACCTTTACCCTCACCTCGCACCCCCGAGGGAAGAAAGACATTAGTTTACTGAGGAACATGAGCTGATGACTGCAGGTCAGAACTGTCTGGAGAATGCCATTGTGAGTCGAATTTAGTGTGTTTCGACTTCTTTATGTGGAAAAAATTATAATATATTTTTAAATATATTTCAAAATATAAAATAAATATGTATTTGCTAAAATATGTTTTTTACCAATATTGTTTTGTATATTTTTCAACATTTATTAAAAAAAATGATATAAAACATTTTTTTTTTTACCCTCCATAAATTTCAATTCAAGAAAATAAATTCACGTCACATTTGATGTTTTTGCATTTGAAGCATTTTTTATTAAAATATTAATTCATAAATAATGACTAATTAAGAATGTAGGCTACCGTAAGATTGGAAATGTATTTTCTTGCCTCTGAAATATATTTTGGTTTATATGAAGGTTAAAACTAAATATATTTGCAATTTAAAAAATATATTTCATTGAGCTTCACTCTTTACAACTTATATTCAGTATATATTTAAAATATATTTTGTCAAATAAATAAATAAAGATAGATAGATGATAGATAGATAGATAGAGTTGTCCAAATTAAGTTTTAGCAATGCATATTACTAATAAGAATTTAAGTTTTGATATTTTAATGCTAGGAAATTTACTAAATATATTCATGGAACATGATCTTAATGTCTTAATATCCTAATGATTGTTGTCATAAAATAAAAATGCAGACCTTGAGCCAAAAACTCATCACCAAACACTAATGACTTGTACATTCATTATATGGACAAAAGTACTGGCACCCCTTCTTTAGAAGAGAAAAAGGCACTTCCAAACTGTGCCAACAAAGACATTAATGTACTTAAAAATTGTATTTCCACCTTGAGCAGTTGTGAAGTGTATGAAATGACGGCACCCATATGAACAAGTCATTAGTGTTTGGTGACGAGTTTGTGGCTCATTTAAAGTCACACCAGAGGTGTTCAGCTGCTTTCTGCAGACCAGTCAAGTTCTTCCACACTGACTGAATCATCATTTCTCTTTGATTCTTGTCTTATACACAGAGACACTGTCATGTTACAATAGAAAAGAGTCCTGCTATAACATTAGATTCCCTAGAATATCATTATATGCTTAAACATTAAGATTTGCACTCATGGAAATTACTAAAGTAGTCAAACCTTTCATTAGAAGGGGTGCCAATACTTTTGACAATATAGTGTCTATATACATTATTTATTTTTTGTCCATATGGGTGTAAATGCTCGTAAAAACATGCTCAAGCTGCCATATTGAAACGTAATCCACTCTCCGGTTCCAACTCAGAACTAGTTTGAGCTCTTCATGAGGAAAGTGTGTGTATTTCGGTGCTCACGTCCAGCTCTGTTCTTCTCTTGCAGTCGCTTCGTTTGTCTGACGATGATTTGAGGAATCTGCTGCTGGACTGTGAGGAGGACATGATCCGATCTCCTGCGGGTTCCTCGTCAGAATCATCTCTCAGGACGAGCTCGGCTCCGGAGGCTTCTCCACGTCTCTCCGGCTCGGATCTCGGCACAGTGAGATCAAATATGAAGGCCAATGTCCTTCTGTTTTCTATTTGACTCTGGTTTATAATCTAGGTCTTCGTGCTTTTAGAGTTATTGCACAATAATTGAGGACATGAAAGCGTGTTTCAGTATCATAGTCAGAACATCAAGAGGAGAAAATAAAATGTTCCTTTTCAAAAATCAAACCATATGTATTTTTATTCTATTCATGCGCTTTTGATTAACCCCCAAAAATATGTGGATCAAATCCATCTGAATCAGTTCGGATACTGAGCTTGTTCTTTGGTTAGTTGAGAACCCTTCCTAGTGCACTTGTGTTGTGGCTCATTAACACACACTACTGTCCTCAATACTTGAAATGAATCATTTGCATGATTTCAAACTTTCTGTGCTTCAAAGGAATCCTGAAAAATTAAATGCATCACAGTTTCCACAGAAAAATATTGTGCGGCACGACTGTTTTCAACATTGATAATAATCAAAAATGTTTCTCGAGCTGCATATTATTATGATTTCTGAAGATCATGTGACACTGGAGACTGCAGTAACGATGATGAAATGATGCTCAAAATCACAGGAATAAATTAGTTTAACACACATTCACATAGAAAACAGCTGTTTTGCATTTTAATGCTTTACTCTATTTTTCATCAAATAAATGCCGCCTCGGTGAACCGAAGATATTTTTTTCCAAATTATAAAAAATTCATAATGACCCCAAACGTCTGAACAGTAGAAAATCAATGTATAGCTAAAGCAAAAACATCTCATATTGACAGTGTTGGGCTAGATACTCAAAGAATGTTATATATTACTCATTAATAGTTACTCCTTTCATAAGTAATGTTACTTATTACATTCTGGCAGCAGTAATTAGTTACATTACTGTTACTTCAGAAGCTGTAACTGTGTATCTTCCACATAAAATTATTCTATAATGTTACTAATAACATATTTATGCCTCGTAATTTGACCAAAATCCACATTTGATGGCATTCATCACAAGCACTCAATAGTGATTAACAATGACAATCAAGTAGAAGTATTAATCTCATTAATTCTCATGTGTAGCTTGAAGCTAATTGTAATTTCTCCGTTACCCATTATATGTCTTTATGTATTCTCAAATCACACGAGTTTGTAAGAAACTGTTTAATTTCCCCAAAATATTAATATAATGTAGCACATGATCAGAGGGATATAATGCGTAATACACAACAGTGTTCAGATCATCTTTTTTCAGACAAAATCAATATAATGCAATATTTATATCTGCTTAATGTAAGTTTTTCCATATTCCAAGCTGGAGACATCACATGCATGTGCGAGTCGTGAAAAATTATGAACATAAATCTAGGAATTATTGGATTACTAAGCTGTTTTATGGATGGTAACTGTAATATTATTACTGAACTCATATTAGTTACACTACTAGTTACTGCAAGTAATATTATTACAGTAAGTAAGTGTGACGAGTGGGGCGGGGCCGAGAGCCGTGGGAACGGAGCGAGGCCGGTGGAGTGAATGATAATGAACGACACCTGCGCCACTCACCGGTCTCGAGTCCCACGGAGGAGCTTCGGAAGGGTTAAATGAGGAGTGACGACAGTGGAAGACGAGAGAGGACCAGGCCTGGATTTTACTTTATGTTTTGTGTGTGGCAGTCGTCCGTGAGGGGCTGCCGCTTTTCTGTTATGTTTGTTTATTTTGTTATTAAAATGTGTTTAAATGTTCGCCGGTTCCCGCCTCCTTCTTCCCGTACCTATCTACTTCATTACACTGGTGCCGAAGCCCGGGAGGAAGGAGGGACACGCTGTCAGAGAGCCCTCGCTGCTGAGGGGGATCGCGGTGCTGAGGAGATCGGGCAGCAGGAAGTAGCGGAGACCGCCAGTGGCTGCCCGAAGCGGTGGTGCTGGAGCAAAAGAAGAACAGGTGGGAAGAACACTCGCTGCCGTGCTCCTGGGTCGAGGAGGGGTGGCTGCCGTCCGAGAGGGAGCGGAGGAGTCGCCCCCGTTCGCCTGGAGGCTGGAACCTGCTGCCATCCGCCATGTTTGGGGAAGGAGCAGGGAACAGGGCACTCGCTGCCGGCTGCCCTCGACCGGAGGGAGCCATCGCCGGCCGCCAGGAGGCGGAGGGATCGGGCCGTCCACCAAAGAGGTCCAGTACCATCGCATGGCACCGCGAGTGAGCCGCTCAGTTGGTTGAGGACCGAGCGGCAGCGTGTCCGGGAACCGGGCCGAGATTTTTTTTTTTCCTCTCTCCCCTCTCTCTTCTCTGTCACTCCTCATCCTTCCGTCTCCTTTCTCTCGCCTCGTCTGTCCTTACCCCCAGGTACGCCGCGGCCGCCCTGACGGGCTCCCCCCGGGAGAGGGGGGAGGGGGGGAGTAGAGCGCAGTCTCGTGAGTACCCCCCGGCCTGCGAGGGGCGATGGGGGTATGTGACGAGTGGGGCGGGGCCGAGAGCCGTGGGAACGGAGCGAGGCCGGTGGAGTGAATGATAATGAACGACACCTGCGCCACTCACCGGTCTCGAGTCCCACGGAGGAGCTCCGGAAGGGTTAAATGAGGAGTGACGACAGTGGAAGACGAGAGAGGACCAGGCCTGGATTTTACTTTATGTTTTGTGTGTGGCAGTCGTCCGTGAGGGGCTGCCGCTTTTCTGTTATGTTTGTTTATTTTGTTATTAAAATGTGTTTAAATGTACGCCGGTTCCCGCCTCCTTCTTCCCGTACCTATCTACTTCATTACAGTAAGTTACTAGTAACTTGCCCAACTCGTGTAAAGCATGACATGGTGGTGTGGTGTTCATTTGGACGTGTTACAGCGACTCTAGCATTCCCAGCATTCCTGACCTTGAAGGTGAGCCGAGTGTTTGCTGATAAAAGATCCCAGATTTCATGGGAAAGAACGGGAGAAAATACAGGGGTTTTGACCAAATTAGCTTTTATTGTAACCGTAAGTGTGAGTCATTTGAACCATAATCCAAACCACAGACACAGCCAGTGCAATTAAAATGTCTACTTCTTATTTATGGACTGGGTTTCTTTGAGATTTACAGTGTAAATTGTTTTTAGAAATCAGACTGTATGTTGTCAAAAAAAAAATAGAATTTCTAATATTCGTCGAATTTTAAATAAAAATCCACATAACTGTAAAGTGACTGTAATGGGTAATCAAAATAGCATTTTTACTCAATTAGCCTAGTCTGTTTTTTTATTTTTGTCGTTTTTTTGTTTAGTAAATTTAACTTTGCTTTAAAAGCATTATTTTTGTTTTTAGATTGCATTGTTACAATGTTAGAATGTAATGCGATTTTAACACTTTTTGTACATTATATATGCCTACATGGTTACATTCACTTTATTCATTTGTTTAATCCAAATGCAAAATGCAGAGATATGTACCGTATACCGAAAATCAGCCAAAAAATACCGAGATATGAATTTTTGCTCATATTGCCCTACTTTGAAGAAACGTGCTTTTGGTAATATTTAGCTCGATGCGCCCTCTTGTGGCATCAGAGAAGCCAAAATATTTTTTTTTTCCTAACCGAATTTATGCCTTTTAAATTTAAATATAATTCGAATTTTGATAATATTTTAGTAAAAATTCTAATTTAGATCTTCAGCCAATTTGACAGCCCTAGAGCACAGCGCATGTCAAGGGAAAGCGTCATTTAAGCAGATTACGGAGCTACTAAAAACAAAAGCATTGTCAGTTTTTACTCAAATGTATTTATTGTTCTTTGATTTTACAAAAGGATTGATAAGAATCAAACTACATTATTGTGTGAAACTAGTAACTCCTGACACCGAAGCATTCTTAAACTTAAAAAAACTCATCAGTGTGCAAACCGTTTATACAAACACTTCCAATGTCAGGTTACAGTTCCTCATAAATTATATTAAATAGCATATATCTACACATAAGACTTTAAAACAGAAAAAAACTTTATCAATAACTTATTTTATTAAAAAAAAAAACATAATTCATTAATTAGGCACTAACTATTTATATTAACAACTTTCCATTCATGTTCTACTGGGGCCTCTTATAAAAAAAATATTTTATTATTTACAGAATTAATGTTTTACTACATACAGTAGCTCTAAAACTAAACAGAACTGAGTTATAAATGGCACAAATATAATTTGCTATTTTTGTTGAGTTCAATTATACAACAGTGAGGTAATATTTGTACATTTACATCATATTTCGTTCACCCGTCTGTTCCTCCCGGACGGACGGAAACGCTCCAGTTGTTCTCTTCGTTTGTTTTAGTAATACGTGGCTCTGAGATGAATTCTCATTCATCCAGCTCCTCTCAACACAATAAATAAATTAAACAAGTGCGCCTAATATCCCTCTGTAACATCTCAACCTCCTTCCAGTCTGTGAATGATTATAAAAGCTCATCTGTGTATTAATCTAAGACATTAACTTTATCCTTGAGTGGCAAATCCTTCTAGCCCTGAGAAGCACTCCACACTATAAACAGTGAAATTAAGACTCTTGGGTTGTCAACATCGATGACTGAATCTGATCAGAAGCTGAATTTGGGGTGGGGGGGTAATGGGTAACTCATAACTTATGGAAAAACAAGCCTGAAATCAATGAGTCCTGAAGATCTGGATGTCTCATTGGCAAACATCCCACTTTCACGAAGTCAAACAGACAGTCCGTCATGCACGTCACTCCTCAACAGTTCCTCCGGTGGGATCTCGAACCCAACAGAATCGAGGGGAAGCTTTATCTTCAGATCATAAGTGGCTCCTTTGTCATGATCATAGTCCACAGCAAATCCGAGGTGACGTTACAGAAGAACCTCTTGCATGATAAGAAACACGCTGAGAGTGGAGGAGATCGATGAGATGAAAGTATTGATGGGACCTGCTCCTGTGGTCCTGTTAATATGGAAAGTTTTTGGCCTCCACGTTTGGATCCTCGATCCCACCACAGAAGAGTTTTATAACACAGAACACATTTAAAACGACAGAAAAGAACAGATAACGGGCAGATCATTAAGGAAAACGCTGATGGGGCCGTTAAGATGCATCTGCAAGAGAGTCAAAGAAACACTCATGAGCTTTTTAAGACAGCTACAGGGATAAATATTCTTCAAAACCATTCAAATGTGTTACCTCTGCATTCGTATTTGAGGTCTGAGAAGTATACCATCTCTTGAGAGAAGACAAAGAGGCCAAGTCTTCCTCCAGCATATGTCTTGTCATAGATGCTTCCTGAATCAGCCAAGACTTTCTTGCCTTCATGCATAATGACTCTTAAAATCAATCAAAAGAATAGGAGTGAGTAAAGCTGCTTTTCCATTTTAGCTGTTTAGTAACTAGGACAAAATGGTTGAACGAAGTCAGTGATGTCCAAACTGGGTGCTGCAGAGTTTAGCTCCAACTTGCCCTAACACACCTGCCTGGAAGTTTCAAATATGTGTGTTTGATGGTTGGAGCTAAACTCTGCAGGACACCTGCCCCCCAGGACCAAGTTTGGACAACCCTGATCTAAGTTAAGGCTGCCCAATGCTGTTCCTGGAGATCCATTGGGTTCATTCCAACCCTGCTCCATCACACCTGTGTGCAATAATTAAGTGGTCTTCAAGCTCTTAAATAGCTGGTTCAGTTGTGTTTGATGAGAGCTTAACTGATAAAATTAAAGCTCCAGGAATGGGATTGGGCACTCCTGATCAAAGCTGGTTTGCACACTTACCTGATATGTCCGGTTTTGGGTCTATGGATCAGTTGCCATCTGTAGGCGGTGTAATCCTTCCAGCCAATGTTCTTGGGATCATGCCACAGAGTACGCACCTGCAAATGGTCCAAAATAAGGTGAGCAGGACATTTCAAACACCAAACTCAATTGAATGTTCTCATGACAGCTTGAGAGCAATACATACTTGTCCCTCGGTGTCTCCAGTGTGCCACAAAGCATTCCTAAGGTGTTCGCCTGGTCCTGTGGTCGAGTTCACTACTTTAATGGACAGTCCAGAGTAACCCTGTGCTTTAGTGGGTGTATGAGACCAGTAGGTCTGTGTGATCTGTTTCCACATCACCACATAGAAACGTGCGCTGGATTGGTAGCCAAACACAAAGCCGGCGTAGTCGTCATCACGGTCTGTGTTGATGAAGAACGTGCCGCTAAAGTCCACGGCATTAAACTCATCGTAACCTGAGGGAAAATAAGATGATGATTAACATTTGGATGTAGATGAATGTGTTTGTCATGAGCTGGTATCTCTCAAACACTTACCAACAGCAATGCCAGGATCACAGTTAACGGTCTGCAGAAGTTCTTTGCCCTGGTGACGGACGACCCAGTTGGGGTCGATTTGGGAAGTTCCCGTGGGATCGAGAGGGACCATTTGGAACCTGCGGAAGTCTGTTTCACTGATGCCAAAGTTCTCCGGGCAAACGTCGTAAATATCCGGCACGTTATCGACGTCAAAGTCGTCCTTGCAAATGTCACCTCGCCCGTCTCCTGGACAGGAGAAAAGAGACACAAATTCAGCATGTGGAAGTTTACACTAAAAGTTCACATTAAATGAACCAGCGCCAGTGCGTTGGACTCACCGTCCGAATCCAGTTGATCTGGGTTAAAGGCGAGTCGGCAGTTGTCTTTGTCGTCAGGCACACCATCATTGTCATCGTCGTGATCGCAGGCATCGCCTTTGCCGTCCTTGTCGTGGTCAACCTGGTTGGCGTTGGAGATGTATGGACAGTTGTCAAGGTTGTTCTGATGGCCATCTTCATCGATATCCTGGTTGTTGTCACACTTGTCTCCAATGTTGTCAGAGTCAGAGTCGATCTGTGACAACACATGGATTATTGCAAAACCTTCACCCTCTGGTGTTCATAGTTGCACACTGGTGTCTTAAAAAAGTAAGTTCAAGCATCTCACCTGGTCAGGGTTGTGCGCCAGTGGGCAGTTGTCACAGTGGTCACCAACTCCGTCCCGGTCACTGTCTCTCTGGTCAGTGTTGTACACATATGGACAGTTGTCTTTCTCATTCAGGATGCCTGGACAAATAAATTCCAGTGTTATACCATTACTAACTACTTATAATGGTTCCTGTGCTCTTTGTGTTGATCGGGTTACATGATGAAAGACTTACCATCACCATCGATGTCGATGGCACACGCATCACCCTCGCCGTTGTTATCAGTGTCGGTCTGTGCTGGATTACTGTCGTATGGACAATTATCGCATCGGTCACCAACTTGATCATGGTCGTGGTCATACTGTCTTGGGTTAAAGATGAACGGGCAATTGTCCTGATTCAAAACAAGAACATCCAGCCAAGTCAGTGATGAAACCAGAAAGACAGAAAACATCTGGAAAAGCTCTTTACCTCACCGATCGAAATTTCTAAATACACGCACACATCATAGAGAAGCACTAAACTAAATTAATGTCTGAAGCGATATGCCATGGACGTGACGGTTTGGGACACAGCTGTGCTGGCATGCACTGTTTGGCTGCAAGACTCTGACTGTTTGCCCGGACAAATTTTTTCCAAGTGTATGATTTGAATTATGGATGTTAAACCAAGCGATCGAAAATGGCTGGATGGAAGCCATCATAAATGCTTTATTTATTTGCTGCTTGCAAAGTTCCTCTCTCTCTCTCTCTTTTGTTCACTGTTATTTTTTAATAACCTTATATTTATTTGTTACCACCCTACATCCTAGTACATCCCTACATCTTATTATATCTATCTATAGCACACCTGTACATACAGTTTGTTTTATTTTTCAATTTTTGTATTTATATTTACACATATTTGTATTCTCATCTTATTTTTATTGTCTGTGTGTTGTTGTCTCTGTGTACTGGAAGCGTGTGACATTAAAACAAATTCCTTGTATGCTTAAACATACTTGACAATAAAGCTCTTTCTGACTTCTGACTTATTTTTAGTCAGTAGCATGCTATGTCAGTCATCTCTAAATTCTCTTGCAGAAAAACAAGGTGTTTACGACTTACCCCCTCATCAGAGATCCCATCATTGTCATCATCATTGTCACAAGCATCTCCAGTTCCATCTTTGTCATAATCTTCTTGACCAGAGTTGGGAAGGTCGAGACAGTTGTCCTAAAAATGACATGTTTTGATGAAGATTCTGTAGCCTTGCATAATGGGATATGGTGAGGAAATGGTCACATACCTTCTTGCAGTGGTAAGTGGCATTTTCCACACAGTGGAGGTCCGTGTTTGGCCAGCCGTCAAGGTCAGAGTCCTCTCCACAGATGTAACCGTTTCCAGCATAGCCTGGTTTACATTCGCAGCGGTACATGATGTCAGAGAAGATGCCCAGGTAGATGCAGTTGGCCTTCTTATTGCAGCCATGGCCCCCGTCCTCACATGGGTTTCTAGGTGTGCAGACCTGTGAATAGGTCAATTTAATGTTAGGGTTAGCACTTCATGGAAGGAGAAAGAACCTGAACGTCCCATCATTAACACTCTTCTTTAGACTACTCTAACCTGTTTGCTGGCAATGGCCTGCTCCGTTCCTCTCCCGAAGGGCTGCTGTCCAGAGTAGCGTGGAGGGCAGGGCAGGCAGTTGTAGCCTGGTTCTGTGTTCACACACTGATGGACTCCATTGAGCACGAAACAGGCATCGGAAACTTCTTTGCACTGTAGATGCCAAAATTAAGAATATTTAGAAACACCAGTATCTTCATTTAGAGGGGTCTATCTCATTAGCGTGACACCTCACCTCGTCAATGTCTTGACAGTGGACTCCATCCCCGGTGTATCCAACCGGACACTCGCCGCAATTCCAGGAGCCATCGGGGACGCTGGTGCAATTGGTGCCGGCGAAGCACGGGTTCGACAGGCATCCATCTGTTTATGATATCAAAGAACTTATTTTGATATCCTATGACAAGAATCCTTATCAATAGCTATGCATTTTGTTTGAAGTATCACATCAGAAACGAATGATGGAAATGCCAAATTTCGATTAAAAATCCCTTAATTCTGTCGGTGCCAAAAGTCTTGTGGGTAGCGCTGGCAAATAGCGCTTTTGCGCTTCGGGGGTCCCGAGTTCGAGTCCCGACTCGTGGACCTTTCCCAATCCTGTCCCCCTCCTCTCTCTCTCTCTACAACTTCAATCCCTGTCTAAATTACGGTTCTGTCCTAATGAAAAATGCAATAAATATATCTTAAAAAATATCCCTTATTCCGCAAAAAAAAATGATGCTCGCTTGAGATGGTTTTTGACTCATATGAAAAAGAGTTAATGCAAATAATGTAAAGAGATGTAAACACACTAACCGAATAAATTCATCAAAGTGCATCAAAAGTCATACCACTTTGTCCGACAGTACGGCAAATCCTGGCTAACCAGCGGACCGACTTTGCTACACAGCATCTGAAATGTTATGGTCATTCTTAAATACCCGAGCAAAGTCTGTCATCATTGTATTTCTGTATAATTGCCTCCCAGAACTGTTTTACACGACCTCTGAAAGCAATGACCGCATTTACATCCCTACATTTCACTTTTGATTATACCCTGTATAATTTATTATGTGACAAATAAAGAAACCTTGAACATTTACCGTGTTTAATCTACTCACTCTGAGGTGCAAGAATGAATTATTATTATTATATGAAAATTATTATATTCACTGGCTTGTCCTACTTTTCTTAGTGATAGGGCCAGTTTATCAGGAAGTGACTATTTTGTTCTAGTGTGAGGGAAATATTTTATGCAACATTCCAATTTTGCGCATAAGTTAGATTCACAGTTTTTGATGGAAACCCGGATAATGAAGCTTGTTATGTCTTACCAACTGGACACGACTGGGCGTTGCACAAACGGCTGCCTTTGGAATCACCCATACATTCTTTTCCATCGTATTTGGGAGCGGGACTGTTACACAGTCTGTGTCTGCGCTGCAGTCCTCCACCGCACGTGACGGAGCAAGAGTCCCATGGTGACCAAGGTCCCCAACCTCCATTCACTGAGACACCGAGAGAAACGCAGGGTCATTGGGGTTTTCAGGTTATATTCTGCAAACACTTCAACAGGTGCAAACACTCACCTGGGCACGGGTCCTTCTGGCACGGTTCGGTCTGGCGACCGTCTCCCTCGCAGTCTTTCCCGCCCATCTGAGGCGTCGGGGAGTTACACAACCGGATGCGAGTGATGACGCCCTCACCACACGTCACCGAGCAAGAAGACCAGGGGGACCAATGGCTCCAGCCGCCGTCCTGCTTGACTGCATGAAGACAGAAATAAGCATTAGCCATGTGCATGGGATCCAAACACGCTGCAAGCGGCGGATGTAGTTGAACTCACAGCGTTTGTCGCATTCTTGCTTGTAACAATCTCTCGTCTGGACAGACGTGCCGTCGCAGTTGCTGTTGATTCGGTCGCAGGAGCGTCCGCGCTGCTGAATGCCTCGGCCGCAGGTCACCGAACAGTGTGTCCATTCGGACCAGGGTGACCAGCCGTCCACACCCGCATCGTTCACTTGAAGAAAGCAATCAGAGGGAATATGTGAGCCATGCTTGGTGTTTGGTGATGAGTTTTCGGCTCATTAAAAAGTCACACCAGAGGTGTTCAGCTGCTTTCTGCAGACCAGTTAAGTTCTTCCACACTGACTGAATCATAATTTCTCTTTGATCCTTGTCTTATACACAGAGACACTGTCATGTTAAAATAGAAAAGGGTCCTGCTATAACATTAGATTCCCTAGAATATCATTATATGCTTAAACATTAAGATTTGTACTCATGGAGATTACTAAAGTAGTCAAACCTTTCATCAGAAGGGGTGCCAATACTTTTGGCAATAAAGCGTATCTCTAAATGTGGCCAGAAATCAGTTGAATTGTGAAATTTGACTTACGTGTTCCGCAGCGCGGGCAGCATTCGCCGTCGGGGACGGTGGCATTGGCGCAGGGCATGAGAGGACAGGAGATTTCACGGCATACAGTGGCGGAGTTCTGCCAATAAAATATTTGAAGCAAGTTTAATCAGCACGATCCCAACAGCTGCACATAATGGATGAGAAATAAACGCCTCTCTGCCGGCAATAAAAAGCGACCCTTGGCTTTGGCAGGAAAATCTTGCGGTGATATAAAACTCAGGGGAATACATCTGACCGGACTAACAATGTGTTTTAATGTGGGTGGAGAAGACATACTGAGTCAGCGGACACACTAACACACACACAGACGGAAACCAGAGACAGCGGGTATCACTCACCAATTAAAACATTCCTGAATCCCAGCCATTGAGATGCATGTGTGCAGTGAAACAGAGACACAGAAAGGATTGAGAGAGGCTTTTTTTCTTCTCCAACACTAAGAGCAGGGATTTTCACTAACTTAACCCACACAAAACACGTGACTGACCAGCAGCGTCGGGGAAAGTTACTTTTAAAAGTAATGTGTTACAATAGGCATTACTCCCTAAAAAGTTACAAATTACATTACTTAGTTACTTTTTATGGAAAGTAACGAGTTACGTTTACGTTTTTTAAATATGAGCAGGGCTTGATTGTTTGTTTTTAATACAAGAAGTTCTATATGTGACCCTGCAGCACAAAAGCAGCACATGTATATTTAGCCAATATTTATTGTATGGGTCAAAATTATACAAAAAAAAAATCCAAAATCCAAAAAATATCATTAGGATATTAAGATCATGTTCCATGAAGATATTTAGTACATTTCCTACCATAACAATAATTTTTGATTTGTAATATGCATTGCTAAGAACTTAATTTGAACAACTTTAAAGATGATTTTCTAAATATTTAGATTTTTTTGCATCCTCAGATTCCAGATTTACAAATATTGTCCAAACCATACATCAATGGAAATATTATTTATTCAGATAAAAAAAGGACACTTGTGACTGGTTTTGTGGTCCAAGGTTACAAATATGTTAAATAACACAAATGTATTTAATCCCATTTTATTGACCAATTCTTTGATGATCCAGTTTATTCATAATAATAAGCAAACATTACTAGATACACTAACAATTGTGCTTCATTGATTTTTTTATTGCCGAAGAGTGTTGAACTTATTCTGCGTTCTCCTGTACAGACGTGAATTACTCTTCCTTCAGCCTGAGGCAGATTCATTTCACTATTTGGTGTGAAAGGCTTTTATACTTGCTATAAATGTGACGTTGGAGCACAAAACCAGTCATAAGGGTCAATTTTTCGAAATTGAGATTTATACAATATTTGTAAATCTGGAATCTGAGGGTGCAAAAAAATCTAAATATTGAGAAAATCATCTTTAAAGTTGTTCAAATGAAGTTCTTAGCAATGCATATTAATAATAAAAAATGAAGTTTATGGTAGTGAATGTACAAAATATCTTCATGGAACATGATCTTAATTTCCTAATGATTTTTGGCATAATTTTTTTATTTTGACTCATACAATGTATTGTTGTCTAAATATAGCTGTGCTGCTTATGACTGCTTTTGTGCTCCAGGATCTCATATCATTATTCAAGGTTTGCATATTCTGAGTTTGCATTTCTCTGTTTTAATTAATTTCGATGAATACTGAATCTGTTTTATGCGAGTGGGATGAATTAATGCACGTTCATATTTAGTCTAGATCTACAGTAAGATCATATTCACACACAACGCCTCTGTACTTCTGATTTCTCCAAACATGGCAGCACTAGAGCTGTCGGTCAATAAATGGGCGAACAAAGTAACTCCGATATTTCCTTCTAAATTAAAAAGTAATGAGTTACTTTACTAGTTACTTGAAAAAGTAATCCGATTATGTAACTTGTGATACGTTGCACTGCTACACATGAAGTGAAAAGCACACAGTATGAAGACCCATACCTGACAAGTGCAATGTGTGCAGCTGTCCACCGTCCACTCGGCTTTGTCTCTGTAAACGATGCCGTTGTGCAGACAAACTCCTTCGTGGCTTTGAATCTGAGTCTTGATTAAGTTGTTGTCTGCTGTCTGAAAGCCAGATGAAGAACAGAGGAAGAGCATTATAAGAGAAAACGGGTGGAGAGACACATGTATGAACATCACACAGACAGCTGGATTCGATCCTCACCACTTGGCGGAGCTCGTTTGACAATTGCTTCACCACCACGCCGAGTCCCTTGAGCTCCTTAAACATGCTGGACAGATCGTCGCAGGAGAAACCACAGATGTCCTGCAGCTCTGAAGAAGAACGGGTTCTGACGTTAACATCACGAGTCCATGATGAGACCCCAGATACATTACAAGCACATGACGATCATCTGACCTTTAGACTTGTGTCCGGTGTAATCGGTGCGGATGGCCGGACTGGATCCGTTCAGGGTCATGACATCAGTGATGAAGCTTGCTGTATTGACAACACATGAGCTTTAATATAACATCTCTGTTTTATATATATATATATATGTGTGTGTGAGCCTGGAGCACAGAAGCAGTCATAAGCAGCACAGCTATATTTAACCAACAATACATTGTATGGGTCAAAATTATCATTTTTCTGTTATGCCAAAAATCATTAGGATATTAAGATCATGTTCTATGAAGATATTTTGTACATTGCCAACTGTAAAATGTATTTTTGATTAGTAATATGCATTGCTAAGTACTTAATTTGAACAATTTTAAAAATTATTTTCTCAATATTTAGATTTTTTTGCACCCTCAGATTCCATATTTTCAAATATTGTCCGATCATAACAAACCATACATCAATGGAAATATCATTTATTCAGAAAAAAATGACCCTTATGACTGGTTTTGTGGTCCAGGTCACACACACACACATGCAACATTTATTTAATTACATGTATTTTTTCATAATTTAATATAATAAGTTATGCTCTATTAAGCACTCACAGCTCGCGCATCCTTTATTGCGTAAAATCGCGTCCAGCGTCGTTCCGAAAACAAACCTCACGTTCTGGAGAACTCCCTGGAAGACGGGATAATGGTCAAAAACCGAGACAGGCAGAAAAGACCGAACAGATACTATTACATTAATACTATAAACATTCAGCCGGAGACACGCGCTTTGCGCGCATTAACCGCGTCTTAACGCGTTTCGTTAGAGGAAGGACACATGCATCAAATTGAAATATAATACAACGGATAACACGATAACATCACAGGTGACTACAATCAATCAGATCTGATGCATCTTACACGATCAAAGCTCAGATTCTTACCATGAAGCGATCGGATTTGGCGGCTCCTTTGGCGATCCTCAGACTCGCGGTGTCCGCGCTCTCCTGACTCAGGATCTGCTGGATCGGAACATCGAGCTCTTGTGTGTTGATCTCCTCGCAGCCCACATGAACCTGAGCTCGATCCTCCTGCACAAACACCGTGATGTTCTTCCAGTGTCCGTTCGCCACGTCCACGTCCTCAATGGACACCACGTGCTGCCCGCTCGCGGTCCAGTACACCAGATCCACGGTGTTGGCTCTCCCGTTGGAGATGATCTCGAAGACGGATCCGGTGCCGTCTGTCCTCTCCACGGAGACCAGGCTGCCCCTGGTGCGCTTGGCTTGCTTGAGGTTGGCGGTGAAGATGAAGCCTCTCTCGCTCTGGATGGAGTAGAGCAGGTCCCTGAAGGAGAGCTCGGGCACTGAGGGGATCAGGTTCGGGTTCAGGATCTTGTACGCGGGGCTGTTTGGATCGGGTCCCTTCACTAAACTCACTCCGTGATGCTTCTTGTGGACATGAGAGAGCTCGAACAGGTCAAACACGGTGTCATCGTCCGGCATTTCTGCGGATTCCGAGAGAAAACGAATGTGAGCGCGTATGAATATATACCACTCATATAGCACGAGTTTATGTTTCGATTTGGCGTAGGCTGAAATTGGCTTTGGCGTGCATATGCATGGGAAAATTGCGTATTATATGCACGTCAAAAATGCCAAAGTTAATTTCTGCGTATCAATAGCACGATTTAGCGTACTATTTATAGGCATTTTCCTGAGACCGGGCTCAGATTTAATATGTATCTGAAGAGTAGCAGCCACTGAGAAAGCCCTCTCATCCTTTGATTTGAATCGATTAAAGTTTCTCCTCACCTACGCGTCTGCTGCTGACGGAACTCCACAAGAAGAGGCACAGAACGAGTCCTCGTGGAGTCATGATTGTCCTGAAATCACATCACATCACATCACATCACACATCTGTCTGCAGCTCATGTGAAAACCCGTCTCTGAAAATACTCACCTCTTATAGTGAAGAAGACGCTTTGCTGAAATTCCCTTGTATCTTTGACTCGGTATGTGTGTGTGTGTGTGTTGGAGATGTTCTGCTCTTCTGCGCACACGAGACTTCAGCGCTATTTAAGTCATTTCACACATTCTTCGGCTGCTCTCTCGACCAATCAGCGTTCAGCAGGACGCGCATATTCAACATCAGGAGAAAAAACTGCGCATTCCACAGCAAACTTTCCACCAGCCAGCAATCTGCTGCGCGCGCACACGCACACACACACCCTAGAGAGAGAGAGAGACACACACGCACACCTAGAGAGAGACACACACACACACACACACACACATAGACACACAATCTATGTCTGTGTGTGTGTGGTGTGTGTGTGTGTCTGTCTGTCTGTCTGTCTCTCTCTCTCTCTGTGTGTGTGTGTGTCTCACTTCTCTCTCTCTCTCTCTCTGTGTGTGTGTGTGTGTGTGTCTCTAGGTGTGTGTGTGTGTGTATGTGTCCTCTCTCTTCTCTCTCTCTCTCTCTCTATGTGTGTGTGTGTGTGTGTGTGTGTGTGTGTCTCTCTCTCTCTCTATGAGTGTGTGTGTCTCTCTCTCTAGGTGTGTGTGTGTGTGTGTGTGTGTGTATGTGTCTCTCTCTCTCTCTCTATGTGTGTGTGTGTCTCTCTCTCTCTTCTCTGTGAGTGTGTGTGTGTCTCTCTCTAGGTGTGTGTGTGTGTGTGTGTGTGTGTCTCTCTCTCTCTCTAGGTGTGTGTGTGTGTGTGTGTGTGTGTGTATGTATGTGTGTGTGTGTCTGTCTCTTTCTCTCCGTGTGTGTGTGTGGTGTGTTTCTGTGTGTTGTGTCTTTGTGGTGTGTGTGTGTGTGTGTGTGTGTTTTGTGTGTGTGTGTGTGTGTGTGTGTGTGTTGTTGTGTGTGTTGTGTGTGTGTGTGTGTGGGGGTGTGGTGTGGTGTGTGAGTGTGTGTGTGTGTGTGTGTGTGTGTGTTTGTGTGTGTGTGCGTGTGTGTGTGTGTTGTGTCTTTGTGTGTGTGTGTGTGTGTGTGTGTGTGTGTGTGTGTGTGTCTGTGTCTTTGTGTGTGTGTGTGTGTGTGTGTGTGTGTCGTGTGTCTTGTGTGTGTGTGTGGTGTGTGTCTGTTGTTCTTGTGTGTGTGTGTGTGTGTGTGTGTGTGTGTGTGTGTGTGTGTCGTGTCTTTGTGTGTGTGTGTGTGTGTGTGTGTGTGTGTGTGTGGGTGTGTGTGTGTGTGGTGTTTGTGTGTGTGTGGTGTGTGTGTGTGTGTCTGTGTTTGTGTGTGTGTGTGTGTGTGTGTGTGTGTGTGTCTGTGTCTTTGTGTGTGTGTGTGTGTGTGTGTGTGTGTCTGTGTCTTCGTGTGGGTGTGTGTGCGTGTGTGTCTGTGTTTTGTGTGTGTGTGTGTGTGTGTGTGGTGTGTCTGTGTCTTTGTGTGTGTGTGTGTGTGTGTGTGTGTGTGCGTACGTGCGTGCGTGTGTGTGGTGTGTGTGCATGTATGTGGTGTATCTATGAAACGCCCAGGAAACAGTACATATTATAGTGATGTAGTCATGTGCTTATAAAGCGATTGGTGATTGCGCTCACATGTGGGCGGCACAGAGCAACACAAAGCCTTCTGAAGAGGGGACAGAGCTGGACTGATGTCAGTGTTTCCTGTAGATACAAGAGATATGAGTGTCACTGAACGCTGTTCAATATCACTCACTGGAGTTTAGCACAAACGGATGATCAGCAGATACACGCTCCAGCAGCGTCTTCTGATCAAATATACAAGTGTTTCAGTACTGGACTGATACAGACAGTGACCACAAAACACCTTTAAACTGTCTGAATGTCATTCAATAGAAAACATCAGTGAAGTTAGTTTTGAGTCAAGCTCCTGCAGCGTCTGATCAGATTTCATAAGATTGATTCTTGGAGCTCAGGATCGTTTAATCGGCCTGAGAAACTCTCGATGCTTCATTTCTCATAGAAAATGAGCTCATGTTCATGAATTATAATTGTGACAGAAGTAGGTCAGATGAACTAGTAGAAGATGAAGAGCTCCAGAAAACATCTGATCATCAGACATCTGCTGAAAACAAACCATCAAACGCTTGGTGAAAAGATCCTCAGGTTAAAATAACTACATATCAGGTTCAGCTCCACTGAAACACGAGTGCGTCTTAATCGTGGAAGAGCCTCTGCGATCTTGCAAGGTTTATTTAGGAATGGTTTTAAAACAATTACATTTGGTTTCCATCACCTTCAGGTCATCCCAGATCAGGATGAGTTTGTTTC
>QVTF01006213.1:0-27701 GCA_003573665.1 Oxygymnocypris stewartii
ATTTCAGAAACTGCTGATCTACTGGGATTTTCACGCACAACCATCTCTAGGGTTTACAGAGAATGGTCTGAAAAAGAGAAAATATCCCGTGAGGGCAGTTGTGTGGACGAAAATGCCTTGTTGATGTCAGAGGTCAGAGGAGAATGGACAGACTAGTAGAGATGATAGAAAGACAACAGTAACTCAAATAACCACTCGTTACAACCAAGATCTGCAGAATACATCTCTGAACACACAACACGTCGAACCCTGAAGCAGATGGGCTCCAGCAGCAGAAGACCACACCGGGTGCCGCTCCTGTCAGATAAGAACAGCACACGGAGGATACAATTCACACAGACTCAACAAAACTGGACAATAGAAGATTGGAAAACCGTTGTCTGGTCTGATGAGTCTCTATTTCTGCTGCAACATTCAGATGGGTCAGATTTGACGTAAAGCACATGAAAGCATGGATCATCCTGCCTTGTCTCAACGGTTCAGGCTGTGGTGGTGTGTGTAATGGTGTGGGGGGTATTTTCTTGGCACACTTTGGGTCTCTTAGTACCAATTGACATCGTTTAAACGCCACAGTCTACCTGAGTATTGTTGCTGACATGTCCATCCCTTTATGACTACAGTGTACCATCTTCTGATGTACTTCCAGCAGGATAATGCATCATGTCACAAAGCTCAAATCATCTCAGACTGGTTTCTTGAACATCACAATGAGTTCACTTTACTCAAATGTCCTCCACAGTCACCAGATCTCAATCCAATAGAGCATCTTTGGGATGTGGTGGAACGAGAGATTCTCATCATGGATGTGCAGACGACAAATCTGCAGCAACTGCGTGATGCTATCATGACAATATGGACCAAAATCTCTGAGTATTGTTTCCAACACCTTGTTGAATCTATGCCACGAAGTATTAAGACAGTTCTGAAGGCAAAAGATGGTCCAACCCGGTACTAGCAAGGTGTACCTAATAAAGTGGACGGTGAGTGTACATGACAACGCTAATCTGCGGTGATTGGTCTATTGGTTGATTTCATTTCCATTTCACTTTCATCTTGCCTGTAAAGCAGCGTTTGTGAGCGCAGTGCTGCTTTGTGTACAGCGTTACTGGGGAAGCTATTTTTACGCTCCAAAAGGGGCACCTAGAGGCAAAGAATGAATTGCATTTTCATTCAGACAAATGTGAAAATCGACTGATGGTCAAGTTTTCCCGGGTCTGTGTGTGTGCAACAAGTGGGTGGGCAATAGGCTAATGATTCATGTTGACGTCACACATGAAACGGCTTGGGATTAGTTTAAAAATGCCTCGTTTAAAAGATTCAGAGTCGACTCTTTCTTTGAGAGACAGTAACTTTTTACATGGTGCACTTTCAGTTAAAACTGTGCAGGATGTTTTCATCCACTTAGAGCTGTGTTACAGACTGCATGAAAGGTCATTTTCAAAAATCCATAATAGATGCACTTTAATCGATTTGGTCTTGGCAGATAAGATCTGCTACACCGCTGCTGCAGCAGAGCAAGTACAGAGACTTGCTACTGCCAAAACATGGTGCTGTGAGCATGCAAGAAATACTGCTGCTCATAACACATGAAATAACCCCATATAGCATTTCAGCTCGTAGCAGATCTATACAGGTGGAGCTGCGGAAGGTGGAGGGTTTCTGAAGCATGCTGCAACTGCTACAGCAAGCACTAGTCAAATACTTGAATATTGAGCAGCGAGATCATTGGCTACCGATACAGGAAAGAACCAATCAGCTGTCAAGTGATAATGATGTCATTATATCATATTGAGTCAGATATATCGGACGGCACCATCTAGAGTTTAATGCCGGAACTTTGTATATATTTTTATTTAATTATTTGCATTTTATTTGACATTTAAGTACATTTATTTTTACACATTTTTTAATATATTTAAATATTTAAACTGTGTATATTTATTTTGTATATTCAAACAGAAAAAATATTTACATGTATATATTTATATTATTTATATTACAGATAAATATATTTATATATAAATAACATTTTTTTTAAATATATACATGTATGTGTGTATATTTATAATAAATATACACAGTACACACAATTTTTTATGTAGCCTAAACAAAAACTTTTATTTTGAATGCGATTAATCGCGATTAATTGTTTGACAGCACTTATTTATATAAAATACATACATATATAAATACATTTATATGACACAGAGAGAGTCATATATTCCAAAAAAATATAAAAGGTCTAAATTTATGTATTTGAGTTGCACATAAAATGTCCATCCATTTAGATTACACCGTTTTAACAAACAGTTGTATTAATTTACGTGACGTGGCATGTTTTAAACAGCCAGGAACAACTGCTAACTCAAGGCGTTTATTAATCAAATGTAAAAGCGTCAGATTCACTACATTGAACACTTGTTTAAATAACTGTGAGGGAATTATATCTATTTGGTTTGAGTTGATTAACAATGGGATGTAAATATCATCCTTGAGTCTCCTGTCTGAGAGAAACAATAGAGACGTCACTGAAATCTCACGTGACTCTTTATTTCCTGCAGGACGGATCCAATCACTGACCTCGAGAAACATTTTTATAAATTACATTTGCCTTGACATTTTCCTTAACTATTGGCTACGGTGACGATGTAAGCATGTCGAGTAAGAACAGCTCCTGTAAAATGCAAAAAAGGCAATTATCCGGGCTCTAAAAGACTTTGATATTGAAATACCACCGCTAGACGAGATGCACGCATTACATGCAAGACTGTGAAATGGTTCCCCTTCAGGGTACGAGAAATGATCAAAATACGCAGTGAAACACTGCTTCAGATACCGAACGAACCACACAGACAGGAGGACCGCCTCGGGGAATTCAGCGAGTCAAACTTCTGAACACAAAGAGAAAACAAGGTAAAAGCACTCGTAACTTTCATGTCACTTCAGACCTTCTGTGGCAAAGCTTTTAAACAATGTCAAAATCTCACTGAACTCAAAGCCCGAGCCCAGGAGCTGCAGAGCGGCACAATCAAACAAGCCTCTCGAACTTATTCAGTACTTTCTTTAGAAAACGATTGAATCCTGACAGTGTCTGTGTGGCGTATATGATATATATATAGAGAGAGAGAGAGTTGGGCCGTGCATCAAAAATGCATGATATTTGCAATAATTTTGCTTTCAATATCATGATGATTTAAAATGTGATTTTTATTCCTTAAAACACATCCAGATGTATATGCATGAGGGCATTAAAGCAATTCAGTTCAGCTAAAAATGTAAATTTCGCCCATATAGGCCCTGTCCCAAATAGCACCCTAAACCCTCGCGGTCTTCCTCTGAGTCCGCACTTTCGTGACGTAATGCCGCTTTGACTGTCGGGTAGAAGTCTGCTGCGGAGCTCGCCCCAGTGCGGGCTCGGAAGAAGTGCGGATCGAGGGCGCATAACAGCCACAAAGGGGGCACTCGCGGGCACCCTTCTGAACGCTAAAATTAAGAATGGGACACCCTACTTATGGACTTAACGGACACACGCACGCGGCAGCCATTGTAAGTCCGTAAGACCGCAAGTGAAGACGAAGTTATTTCTTACTGTGGAAGACAAAAAGAGAGATTTTAAATCAGTTTATGCATCTCTGTCTCAAAACAACAGTTACTGTCAAGCCCCAAAAACAAAAAAGTACAACAACAGCACTATAAACAGTCCAAATATAATAAATGCATCCAATTGTTGTGCTTTAATTTTATAGGTCTTCCCCCCAAAATATCTAGTGAAAACTCAATAATATGCAAAACAATAAAATAAATACAGTCTGATGCTTTTATAGTTTTCCTTCAAACAGCTCAGCTTTGACTTTCTTATGTCTCCTCCAGTTTTCTACAGTAAGGCCCGGTTTCATAGACCGGGGTTTAGCCTAAGCCAGGATTAGGCCATAGTTTAATTAGGACATTGAAGTAATTTGTATAAACATGGGCGGGTTTATTACTGGCCTGCATCGTAAGACAAAACAAAAGCACTGACATGTTTTAAGATCAGTTATTGCAAGTTTCCTTCAGTTGAAACAGCTCAGACTTACATTTTAGTCCAGGACTAGGCTTAAGCCTGGTCTGTGAAACCGGGGGAAAGTGTCATATATTTTAAGATAGGGATAAACAATGCCACCAAAAATGACAAAAAATTGCACATAAATGCAGTGGCATAATATGTTAAATATGTAATATGAAGCATTTTAAAATACAAAAAATCGAATCAAATTTACCCCCTTCAAAATAAACAAATAAACAAACAAACTTTTAAAAACTAATTACGATTCCATTAACAAATCTACAATTTTTTCTTCTTCGTTTCTTACAACAGCATATCTTTCTGGAAAGAAACGCAAAGATAGATAGATAGATAGATAGATAGATAGATAGATAGATAGATAGATAGATAGATAGATAGATAGATAGATAGATAGATAGATAGATAGATAGATAGATAGATAGATAGATAGATAGATAGATAGATAGATAGATAGATAGATAGATAGATAGAGCGAGAGATAGATAGATAGATAGATAGATAGATAGAGCGAGAGATAGATAGATAGATAGATAGATAGATAGATAGATAGATAGATAGATAGATAGATAGCGATAGATAGATAGATAGATAGATAGAGAGATAGATAGATAGATAGAGGAGAGATAGATAGATAGATAGATAGATAGATAGATAGATAGATAGATAGATAGATAGATAGATAGATAGATAGATAGATAGAGCAGATAAATAAATAAAAGCACTGAAAAGATTCCAATCAAATTTTATGGAAATATTTTACTAAAAGGTCTTCATAAAAGTTAAAACTTGATCACTGGATATGATTTTCAGGATCATTAATGCCCATAAAGACAAACTGTGATTTATTCCTACATTTTTTTCTTCCTTGTTTCTTACAGAAAAGAAATGCAATGCAAAATAATAAAAAATAAATAAAAAAAAACCTTTGAAAAGACTAAGATTTCAATAAACTTTCGTGGACATAAATACTTTCCCGCAAAAAGCAACTTTCTTACAACGGCATTTCTTTATTTTCTTTCCAAACAGAAATGCAATGAAAAGATGCAAAATGCAATGCATTTCGGTTATCAGTCATGAGTCTCAATCAGTATGTCATTCTGACTGAATGGAGAAACACATGCATGTGCAGTATATGCAGAAATCATCTTCAGAGACTTCAGAGAGTCTGTAGAGCTGAGAGACAATGACAACATGTACTCAGACGAACGGCCGCAGGACTTCATTTGTCAGCGGACATCAGTGAAGTCCAGCCAGAAGAGAAAACACTTTAAACCCACTCGACGTGATGTCAGCCGCGGGCTGTTATGGCATGTTTCCCATCAGGGGACAGGAGAGATCAATACCACGGTGAAAATTTGGATCATAGCTGCTTAATTCAATAAGCAAAACACACCTTGAAGGCGTCCCGGAGGATTTAGCTCCATCAGCCGAAGCGTCGTGAGTGTAGACGCTCTGCTCCAGAGCCACGCTCAAACAGAGACTACAAATCACCCGTCCTGTTCACTATCAGAGGATGACTACTAATCACCCGTCCTGTTCACTATCAGAGGATGACTACTAATCACCCGTCCTGTTCACTGTCCGAGGATGACTACAATTACCCGTCCTGTTCACTATCAGAGGATGACTACTAATCACCCGTCCTGTTCACTATCAGAGGATGACTACAAATCACCCGTCCTGTTCACTATCAGAGGATGACTACAAATCACCCGTCCTGTTCACTGTCAGAGGATGACTACTAATCACCCGTCCTGTTCACTATCAGAGCATGACTACAAATCACCCGTCCTGTTCACTATCAGAGGATGACTACTAATCACCCGTCCTGTTCACTGTCCGAGGATGACTACAAATTACCCGTCCTGTTCACTGTCCGAGGATGACTACAAATCACCCGTCCTGTTCACTATCAGAGGATGACTACTAATCACCCGTCCTGTTCACTATCAGAGGATGACTACTAATCACCCGTCCTGTTCACTCAGAGGATGACTACAAATCACCCGTCCTGTTCACTATCAGAGGATGACTACTAATCACCCGTCCTGTTCACTATCAGAGGATGACTACTAATCACCCGTCCTGTTCACTGTCGAGGATGACTACTAATCACCCGTCCTGTTCACTATCAGAGGATGACTACTAATCACCCGTCCTGTTCACTATCAGAGGATGACTACAATCACCCGTCCTGTTCACTGTCAGAGGATGACTACTAATCACCCGTCCTGTTCACTGTCAGAGGATGACTACAAATCACCCGTCCTGTTCACTATCAGAGGATGACTACTAATCACCCGTCCTGTTCACTGTCAGAGGATGACTACTAATCACCCGTCCTGTTCACTGTCCGAGGATGACTACAAATCACCCGTCCTGTTCACTATCAGAGGCATGACTACAAATCACCCGTCCTGTTCACTATCGAGGATGACTACAAATCACCCGTCCTGTTCACTATCAGAGGATGACTACAAATCACCCGTCCTGTTCACTGTCAGAGGATGACTACTAATCACCCGTCCTGTTCACTGTCAGAGGATGACTACTAATCACCCGTCCTGTTCACTATCAGAGGATGACTACTAATCACCCGTCCTGTTCACTATCAGAGGATGACTACAAATCACCCGTCCTGTTCACTGTCAGAGGATGACTACTAATCACCCGTCCTGTTCACTGTCCGAGGATGACTACAAATCACCCGTCCTGTTCACTGTCAGAGGATGACTACAAATCACCCGTCCTGTTCACTATCAGAGGATGACTACTAATCACCCGTCCTGTTCACTGTCGAGGATGACTACTAATCACCCGTCCTGTTCACTATCAGAGGATGACTACTAATCACCCGTCCTGTTCACTGTCGAGGATGACTACTAATCACCCGTCCTGTTCACTATCAGAGGATGACTACTAAATCACCCGTCCTGTTCACTATCAGAGGATGACAAATCACCCGTCCTGTTCACTGTCAGAGGATGACTACTAATCACCCGTCCTGTTCACTGTCGAGGATGACTACAAATCACCCGTCCTGTTCACTGTCGAGGATGACTACAAATCACCCGTCCTGTTCACTATCAGAGGATGACTACAAATCACCCGTCCTGTTCACTATCAGAGGACTACTAATCACCCGTCCTGTTCACTATCAGAGGATGACTACTAATCACCCGTCCTGTTCACTGTCAGAGGATGACTACTAATCACCCGTCCTGTTCACTGTCCGAGGATGACTACAAATCACCCGTCCTGTTCACTGTCAGAGGATGACTACAAATCACCCGTCCTGTTCACTGTCGAGGATGACTACAAATCACCCGTCCTGTTCACTATCAGAGGATGACTACTAATCACCCGTCCTGTTCACTGTCCGAGGATGACTACAAATCACCCGTCCTGTTCACTATCAGAGGATGACTACTAATCACCCGTCCTGTTCACTGTCCGAGGATGACTACTAATCACCCGTCCTGTTCACTGTCCGAGGATGACTACTAATCACCCGTCCTGTTCACTATCAGAGGATGACTACAAATCACCCGTCCTGTTCACTATCAGAGGATGACTACTAATCACCCGTCCTGTTCACTGTCGAGGATGACTACAAATCACCCGTCCTGTTCACTGTCAGAGGATGATACTAATCACCCGTCCTGTTCACTATCAGAGGATGACTACAAATCACCCGTCCTGTTCACTGTCAGGGATGACTACAAATCACCCGTCCTGTTCACTATCAGAGGATGACTACAAATCACCCGTCCTGTTCACTGTGAGGATGACTACAAATCACCCGTCCTGTTCACTGTACCGAGGATGACTACTAATCACCCGTCCTGTTCACTGTCAGAGGATGACTACTAATCACCCGTCCTGTTCACTGTCCGAGGATGACTACTAATCACCCGTCCTGTTCACTGTCCGAGGATGACTACTAATCACCCGTCCTGTTCACTGTCCGAGGATGACTACAAATCACCCGTCCTGTTCACTATCAGAGGATGACTACAAATCACCCGTCCTGTTCACTATCAGAGGATGACTACAAATCACCGTCCTGTTCACTATCAGAGGATGACTACTAATCACCCGTCCTGTTCACTGTCGAGGATGACTACAAATCACCCGTCCTGTTCACTGTCCGAGGATGACTACAAATCACCCGTCCTGTTCACTATCAGAGGATGACTACTAATCACCCGTCCTGTTCACTATCAGAGGATGACTACAATCACCCGTCCTGTTCACTATCAGAGGATGACTACAAATCACCCGTCCTGTTCACTGTCAGAGGATGACTACAAATCACCCGTCCTGTTCACTGTCAGAGGATGACTACAAATCACCCGTCCTGTTCACTATCAGAGGATGACTACAAATCACCCGTCCTGTTCACTCGAGGATGACTACAAATCACCCGTCCTGTTCACTATCAGAGGATGACTACTAATCACCCGTCCTGTTCACTATCGAGGATGACTACTAATCACCCGTCCTGTTCACTATCAGAGGATGACTACTAATCACCCGTCCTGTTCACTATCAGAGGATGACTAAATCACCCGTCCTGTTCACTATCAGAGGATGACTACAAATCACCCGTCCTGTTCACTGTAGAGGATGACTACTAATCACCCGTCCTGTTCATCCGAGGATGACTACAAATCACCCGTCCTGTTCACTATCAGAGGATGACTACAAATCACCCGTTCTGTTCACTGTCGAGGATGACTACAAATCACCCGTCCTGTTCACTGTCCGAGGATGACTACAAATCACCCGTCCTGTTCACTATCAGAGGATGACTACAAATCACCCGTCCTGTTCACTATCAGAGGATGACTACTAATCACCCGTCCTGTTCACTATCAGAGGATGACTACTAATCACCCGTCCTGTTCACTATCAGAGGATGACTACTAATCACCCGTCCTGTTCACTATCAGAGGATGACTACTAATCACCCGTCCTGTTCACTGTCAGAGGATGACTACTAATCACCCGTCCTGTTCACTATCAGAGGATGACTACTAATCACCCGTCCTGTTCACTATCAGAGGATGACTACAAATCACCCGTCCTGTTCACTGTCCGAGGATGACTACAAATCACCCGTCCTGTTCATGTCGAGGATGACTACTAATCACCCGTCCTGTTCACTATCAGAGGATGACTAAAATCCCGTCCTGTTCACTGTCCGAGGATGACTACAAATCACCCGTCCTGTTCACTGTCAGGGATGACTACAAATCACCCGTCCTGTTCACTATCAGAGGATGACTACAATCACCCGTCCTGTTCACTATCAGAGGATGACAAATCACCCGTCCTGTTCACTATCAGAGGATGACTACAATCACCCGTCCTGTTCACTATCAGAGGATGACTACAATCACCCGTCCTGTTCACTGTCCGAGGATGACTACAAATCACCCGTCCTGTTCACTGTCAGGGGATGACTACAAATCACCCGTCCTGTTCACTGTCGAGGATGATACAAATCACCCGTCCTGTTCACTATCAGAGGATGACTACTAATCACCCGTCCTGTTCACTATCAGGATGACTACAAATCACCCGTCCTGTTCACTATCAGAGGATGACTACAAATCACCCGTCCTGTTCACTATCAGAGGATGACTACAAATCACCCGTCCTGTTCACTATCAGAGGATGACTACAAATCACCCGTCCTGTTCACTATCAGAGGATGACTACAAATCACCCGTCCTGTTCACTATCAAAGGATGACTACTAATCACCCGTCCTGTTCACTATCAGAGGATGACTACTAATCACCCGTCCTGTTCACTATCAGAGGATGACTACTAATCACCCGTCCTGTTCACTATCAGAGGATGACTACTAATCACCCGTCCTGTTCACTGTCGAGGATGACTACAAATCACCCGTCCTGTTCACTATCAGAAGATGACTACAAATCACCCGTCCTGTTCACTATCAGAGGATGACTACAAATCACCCGTCCTGTTCACTATCAGAGGATGACTACTAATCACCCGTCCTGTTCACTGTCCGAGGATGGATATACAACTGTTCACTATCGTCCTGTTCCCTATCTATCAGAGGATGACTGAAATCATCCCCCCTGTCATCGTGTTCACTTCGAGGATGACTACTAATCCCGTCCTGTTCACTATCGAGGATGACTACAAATCACCCGTCCTGTTCACTATCAGAGGATGACTACAAATCACCCGTCCTGTTCACTATCGAGGATGACTACAAATCACCGTCCTGTTCACATCAGGGATGACTACAAATCACCCGTCCTGTTCACTATCAGAGGATGACTAAATCACCCGTCCTGTTCACTGTCCGAGGATGACTACAAATCACCCGTCCTGTTCACTATCAGAGGATGACTACTAATCACCCGTCCTGTTCACTATCAGAGGATGACTACAAATCACCCGTCCTGTTCACTATCAGAGGATGACTACAAATCACCCGTCCTGTTCACTATCAGAGGATGACTACAAATCACCCGTCCTGTTCACTATCAGAGGATGAGTACTAATCACCCGTCCTGTTCACTATCAGAGGATGACTACAAATCACCCGTCCTGTTCACTATCAGAGGATGACTACAAATCACCCGTCCTGTTCACTATCAGAGGATGACTACAAATCACCCGTCCTGTTCACTATCAGAGGATGACTACTAATCACCCGTCCTGTTCACTATCAGAGGATGACTACAAATCACCCGTCCTGTTCACTATCAGAGGATGACTACAAATCACCCGTCCTGTTCACTGTCAGAGGATGACTACAAATCACCCGTCCTGTTCACTATCAGAGGATGACTACAAATCACCCGTCCTGTTCACTATCAGAGGATGACTACAAATCACCCGTCCTGTTCACTATCAGAGGATGACTACTAATCACCCGTCCTGTTCACTATCAGAGGATGACTTAATCACCCGTCCTGTTCACTGTCAGGGGATTCACTGAGACAAACGACACAACAGCAGCAGAGTTCAGATTGTGAGAGAGGTGGACCTTCACACACAGAAGAGTGCATCTCTACTTCATCTTTATCATTACTAATGACAGGCCGTATGTGTTTCTCAAATACTGTTCAGGAAACCCTGCTGTCTGTCGCAGTCTAGCTTTGATTTATCACCAGTGTTATTATAGCTATGTAAAACATTTTTATTAACTGAAATAAAGCCGTAATACATTTAGCATACTAGTTTACACTTACTATTAGGGTTATTATCATTAAATAAAACTATTAAAAAAATTGAATTATCATTTTTTAAGTCTAGTTTTTACTTACTATCAGGGTTATTATATCGATAACAAACTAAAACTATTCAGACATTTTTTGTTAATTAAAATAAAGCTGAAATAAATCTGCATACTAATTTAAACAGGGTTATTATTGATAACTGAAACTAAAACTATTAAGATAATTTTGTTAATTGAAATAAATTGGCATACTAATTACACTTACTATGAGGGTTATTATCGTTAACTATTAAACAAAATTAAACTATTCAAAAATGAGTTATTTATTTTTATTCAATTTTTTGTATCACTATAAGGATTGTTATTGATAAATACAACTAAAACTATTAAGACATTTTTGTTCATTGAAATAAATATGAAATATTTTTGCATACTAGTTTACACTTAAGTGCAATAAGCAGAAGTACAGGATATACAGTGCTTACAATGTTACATATGTACAGAAACATACAGATAAAGCAGAACTATAGACATTATTACAAATGGATATGAATAAGCAATACAATAAGATATATAAACACTAGTGCTATGGATATTGAAATTGGTTATTAATATTATTTTTATTAAAATACACATTTTCAGTACATAGTACTCAGTGTGTAGATGGATCCATAACATATTATGAATGTTCAGACAGTAGTGCAAGTAATACTAAAATAGAAATAACATTATTAAAAAAATCAATAACTAAAATAAAGCTTAAGTAAAATAAAATATAAATGTTAGATTAATAAATAAAAATTGAAATGTGTGAAAATTAGAAATTTAGCTTTTGGAATATGTTTAAGTTGAATCACTAAAATTATAGCTGGAAACAAATACAAAATAAAATTGAAATAAAAAAAAATAAAAAATTAAATCGAAATAAAATTGAATTAAATCTAAAAGTATAAAATACATAAAAACACATAAAATAACACTTAAAAAATTAATAAAAAATTCAATTCAAAATCCGAATACAAACTTTAGCAGTACATAAATAATACTGTAATAATAAGAGTCCTGTGATTATCAGCAGATGTGAACTGGATCCGTATGTTTGTACACTTGATTATGTTGTTGTACGAGAGCCAGACGCTGTGGTTACATCAGTGACAAAGACCACACACAGATGTCAGAGAGGTTTGTTAGTATGATAACTTCTCTAATGTCACAACGCAGAAGTGTTAACTTCTCTAAACGGTGAACACTTTGTGTGGTCAGAGACAATATTCCCTCAGACTCACGAGATCATGATTTAACAGCGCAGGAAAGCAACACAGATTTCACAGCGGTGTGTAAACAATGTGTGCTTCATGTTTAGTCTACATACTATGCACTTATAATCAATCACAGGCTAGAGAGGGTGTTAACCTGCTACTCCGGGTTTTATCACATTTTTGAGTTTACTAGTATTTTCAGCAGCTAAAAAAATCATCATCATCATCATCAGTCTGTCTGAAGTGACATGAAGACACAGAACAAACTGAGACAGACTCGATCCAGAAGAACTGTGTCTCAAGACGCTTCATGAAACCTCCTTCAAAGCTTACAGTTAAAAATTAAGCACTTTGAGTTTATATCTAATCATTTTTTATTTATATCTCGCATTTTCGAGTTTATATCTAATAATTATTTTTAATCTCACAATTATGTGTTTACATCTTAATATTTTTTATATATTATATGTTTCTGTCTCATATCTTTTGTTTATATCTCGCAGTTATGAATTTATATATCTTGTATGTTTTTGCTTATTTCTCACAATTATGAGTTTATATCAAAAGGTTTTGTTTATATCTCAAGATTCTGATTTTTTTTATTATTCTTCATGGCAGAACAAAAAAAAAAATGGATTGTGAGGTATAAATTCTGAATCACAAGAAAAGGGTGTCAAAATCATAACCCTAACCCTGTATTTGAAGTTTATGCTATATAAGAAAATCATACTAAAAGATTTGAAGTCAATGAACTACTCAAATGACGCAACTGAATCAAACTATTGACTATAAGTATAAAATACATTTTTGATAAAAAACCTTCACAATGGTGGGTTTAATAAAAGACGATGTATTCTTGTCTCAGTTTGAGGTCAAACATGTCAGAAACAGAGCTCGAGGTCATCGACTGACCTCTATGACCTTCCAGGGGCCTGCGGTCGATGCCCCGTTAAAAATAGGTACAGAAACACTTCCATAACCTTCTCTGTCACTATTTCTCAACTCTACCTGAAACACATCAACTCCAAGAAGCATCTCTCATGCAAGCGGTTGACTCTTCAGGGCATTTTTGATGCAGCTATAAACTCAGAATTCTAACGCTCTTCTCACAATTCCATAGAACAAAAAAGTTAAAAAGGTTTTGCTAAGATTTATCTCACAATTCTGTACCTATTTTTGACGGGGCATCGACCGCAGGCTGCTGGAAGGTCGTAGAGGTCAGGCGATGACCTCGAGCTCTGTGTCTCTGTGAGACAAGAATACATCGTCTTTTATTAAACCCACCATGGTGAAGTTTTTTGTAATCAAAACTGCTATTTTATACTTAGTTAATAGTTTGATTCAGATGCATCATTTGACTTTACATCAAAGTCGTGCTTCATATCGGGGCTGGTTGGTTCGGTTCATGGCTTTGAACTCTATTGAAGCTCTTTTAGTCGTGTATACAGTATGAAGAAAACGAAAGGGAGAAATCTTTCCAGAACCGAAGCTGTTGAAACGAGGACTCACTGCGGTGCTTCACTGCTCTTTCCGAGAGCAAACTAGTCATTCACATGCCATCAACTCAACGGGAGGCTCCACAACAGACTGTGATTGTGGACCGCGTGTGACATTGATGCATCTTTCACACCCTTTATTATAAAACATACAGCTATGAGTCTGAGTTCTGTGCCACGTTCAAAGCTGCTGTAAAAAGTGCCAAGTCACTACTTTGCTTGGGAGCAGTCTACAGGTTAATGAACTATATCACATGGGGAAAAGTTGCAAATTTGCATTATAAATAATATTTACAATTGCAGATGTTTTTATGCAAAAATATATGAATTGTCTGGGAATTGATCCCATGACCTTGGTACAAAGCTCTGTTTGAGCTGCCTTAATACTTTATTAATTCTAAACCTATACACACTCACCGTCCACTTTATTAGGTACACCTTGCTAGGACTGGGTTGGACCCCTTTTGTCTTCAGAACTGTCTTAATTCTTCGTGGCATAGATTCAACAAGGTGTTGGAAACATTGGTCCATATTGATATGATAGCATCACACAATTGCTGCAGATTTGTCGGCTGCACATTCATGATGTGAATCTCTCGTTCCACCACATCCCAAAGATGCTCTATTGGATTGAGATCTGGTGACTGTGGAGGTCATTGGAGTAAAGTGAACTCATTGTCATGTTCAAGAAACCAGTCTGAGATGATTTGATCTTTGTGACATGATGCATTATCCTGCTGGAAGTACATCAGAAGATGTGTACACTGTAGTCATAAAGGGATGGACATGGTCAGAAACAATACTCAGGTAGACTGTGGTGTTTAAACGATGCTCAATTGATACTAAGAGACCCAAAGTGTGCCAAGAAAATATCCCCCCCCCACACCATTACACCCACCACCAGCCTGAACCATTGAGACAAGGCAGGATGATCCATGCTTTCATGTGCTTTACGCCAAATTCTGACCCATCTGAATGTCGCAGCAGAAATCCAGACTCATCAGACCAGGCAACGGTTTTCCAATCTTCTATTGTCCAGTTTTGGTGATTCTGTGTGAATTGTATTCTCCGTGTGCTGTTCTTATCTGACAGGAGCGGCACCCGGTGTGGTCTTCTGCTGCTGGAGCCCATCTGCTTCAGGGTTTGACGTTTAATATTTTTGTTAGTTAGTTAATTTTTTGTTCTTTTTCTGTTACTTACAGTTTTTTTGTAAAAAAAAAATAAGTAAACAAAAACTAAATAAAACATGAAAAATATTTCATTGGCAAGTAACTGACATAAAATAACTTTTCATTTCAGTTAATGTTTCAATGTAGTTTTATTATAATTTTTTTTAAATTAAAATGATACATTTTTGTTATTTACTGTCAGTTAATGTTTTTATTTAATTTTATTTTGTGGAATAGAAATGTTTTTATTTTTGGTTAACTATAAAACCCCGATGACTAAATAAATAAACCAAAAGCTGAAAGATCAACTTTACTGCACACTGTGTATTAGTATGCTAACAGTGTTTCTCTCTGAATATAATATCTTTAAGAGTAATGGGGCGGATAAGGACAGCACATTGTACAAACATAATTAACCTCATGTGCAGTCCATCATGCTAATACAAACACCCAGTATTATGGGATATTGTTTTAAATAGCTCAGTAACACAGGATCAGATGATGACTGAAATCAGTGAGCCAGACACGCGTCAACACCGTGCAGCTAATATTAATATCCTGACGAAACAAACAGCGGGATTCTATTTTATAATGCCTCTATATTAAGTCCTGCTCATAAACCTAAATGACAAGATACAGGTGGCAAGAAAATGGAAACCGGCGTCCGAATACATGTCTGTCTGCTCTAATTACCCGAGATGAGTCTGGAAACAGTGTGTGTGTGTGTTGTGTGTGTGTGTGTGTGTGTGTGTGTGTGTGTGTGTGTGTGTGTGTGATGTACACATGCTAGCAGGTGAGCGGTCCAAAACAAACCCAGACATTAGCATTAATAAAACAATAAGCCACTGGAGGCTGTTACAGTAATCCGCTTCACATCCAGCACAACAACACGCTTTAATTTCGGTAAAATCACTTTAACACATGGCCTCGAGTGGCTTATTGTTTTTGAACGGCAGACACCAATGTTCAACAAACACACTTTTATTAAAGGAATATTTTAACCCCTCCTAATAACGTCATCATTTTACTCATCGTCATGTCAGTCCAATCCTGTATGAGTTTCCAGTTTCTTTCTTCTGTGGAAGATAAACTAAGATGTTTAGTTGAGTGTTCCTGCTGCTCTTTCATATGGATGACGATCCTATTCATTCATATAAATGTTTCTATTTTACCTAGTATTTGTGAGCTATGCATATAATAAAGTACTGCATTAGCTTAACCCAAAGCATGAAATATGAAATAATTGTCAGATTTTTTTTTTTTTAATGGAACAGTTTATTGAAACCTTATAGACAAAAAAAAACTGCCATGTGTTTTTTTTATTAGCATATTTGATCAATTCAGGTATGAAAGTGTGTTACGATCTTGCAATTCAGAAAAAAAATATCAGAATTGTGAGATATAAACTTAGCATTACAAGAAAACAATCAGAAAAGATATGATAAAATGGGGACTTAAAGTTGCAATTACTTTTTTTTCTTTTATCCTGTGACATAAACAATCTTCTGTAATCAGGCCTTTATGACTCATATATAATTATATGAAAGAAGAAACAGCTTGATTCTACTCGGAGGCCCAAAATGAGCAAAAATAAGCAATTTGGTGCAGATGCTGATATGCTGATATGGCCAAAAAGTGATGCAATTACATAAAATGAAAATGATCAAAATATCAATGTCACTCTAAATCTCCAATACTATGTCTTAGTAAGATGAGACTGCAATGATCCAAACATATAATGCAATCCAAGAGATGAAGAAATAAACGCTCCTCAGAAGATGTGATGAAGATCATTCCTCCGCTGAGGAACAGTGAAAGTAATAAACGCTCCTCAGAAGATGTGATGAAGATCATTCCTCCGCCGAGGAACAGTGAAAGTAATAAACGCTCCTCAGAAGATGTGATGAAGATCGTTCCTCCGCCGAGGAACAGTGAAAGTAATAAACGCTCCTCAGAAGATGTGATGAAGATCGTTCCTCCGCTGAGGAACAGTGAAAGTAATAAACGCTCCTCAGAAGATGTGATGAAGATCGTTCCTCCGCCGCGAGGAACGTGAAAGTAATAAACGCTCCTCAGAAGATGTGATGAAGATCATTCCTCCGCCGAGGAACAGTGAAAGTAATAAACGCTCCTCAGAAGATGTAATGAAGATCATTCCTCCGCCGAGGAACAGTGAAAGTAATAAACGCTCCTCAGAAGATGTGATGAAGATCATTCCTCCGCCGAGGAACAGTGAAAGTAATAAACGCTCCTCAGAAGATGTGATGAAGATCGTTCCTCCGCCGAGGAACAGTGAAAGTAACAAACGCTCCTCAGAAGATGTGAAGAAGATCATTCCTCCGCTGAGGAACAGTGAAAGTAATAAACGCTCCTCAGAAGATGTGATGAAGATCATTCATCCGCTGAGTAACAGTGAAAGTAATAAACGCTCCTCAGAAGATGTGATGAAGATCATTCCTCTACTGAGGAACAGTGAAAGTAAAGTTTCTGGACGCAAACGCTCCTCAAAAGGTCCTGAGGATCAGATTTGAGACGCACTGATTTTTCTAAAAAGATATTGATGGAGAATCAAGTAAAGCTGAGCTGCTTCAGTCCAGTAAGTATTCATCTGTAAATATGACTGCAGTTATTCTGATGTTTATTTGATAAATATCAGGCAAAAAGACAGGTGAAGCACCAGCTGAAGGTGGACAATCACACTAAATTTTACTTGACAAAAAAGCAATCAATCAGACAACAGAAAGCATGAGTAGAGGCATGTAGCATGTTTTTCAGCATTTAAGGTCTTTATAGGGTTAACATGCTAACTCCAATATAAAGAATTCTAGCCTCTTGTGTAGATAGTGTTCCAAATTCATTTGATTTCAACACTTTATGAAGTGCTCAAGTTATTGAAAGCTTCTTTTAAGAACAGTCCTTTGTTCCCTTCCAATAACCCTTTTATGCGTTCTAAACTGTAACTTCATTCCCTTCTCAGATTTGCTGGCCTCAGCAAGAGCAGTCGATTCACTGGGATCTATTCGCTAACCTTTCCCGTCCTCGTCTTTTCTCTTTTGTACTCACGGTTACGTCTTTGAAATTCACAGAGCTGAGCAGAACACACGAAGGAAGTGAAGGCAAAGCGGGTTCATCTGAGGATGGCGTCTGTAAGAAACGACTGCAGCTTTCTGAAAGCGTCTTGTTGGGAAACAAAGAGATCTTGATCACACACACATGCTCTTCATCTTTTGTGTGCTACGACTCAAATACACATACGCATGAATGAGCTGGGAAACACACAAGCTTATGTGGCATATATTTTAGACATAAATACTGCATTCAAATACAGAGTGAATCCCCTTAAACTACTTACATGTTTGTTTATATCTGAATATTTGCAATAAACAAAAACGGATATTTCAGCCATGTACATTTACACATTTAGCAGACGCTTTAATCAATCAAAGATGACAATTTTACTGACTCATGTCATTCCAAACACATTATAACTTACTTTCTTCCATGAAATTATTTATTAAAATTCATTTTTGGGTGAACTGTTTAAAATAAACTGATTTTAGTCAACGGTTTAATATAATCCTGTCATTTTTGAGCATGCTTGTAAATAAAACACATAAATGGTAACAGATGAACTCCTTTGGTGTTTAAATAATTAAAGAGACTAAATCTTTGTCCAGGAATACTTCACTAACCACCACTGGCAGAGACTCCATGTTGTGTTTGTGCTCTTTAAAGGAACATTTCACCCTCGGGCCATTGAAGATTAGTTTCTTCATCAGATTTGGAGAAATGTAGCATCACTGTCTCAGCAATGGATGCTCTGCAGTGAATGGGTGCCGTCAGAAGAATGAGAGTCCAAACAGCTGATAATCTTGATCTTGATAAGACAAAAGAAACAAATCCATAAAGATATTTTTAACTTAAAACTGTTGCTTACGGCTAAAATACGAGTTCATAGTCCATAATAACGCTTTCTCCAGTCAAAAAGTTTACCTCCTGTTGTCTCTCACATCACAATCCACACACATATTTGTTTTGGTCTGTGCAGATTTCTCTCTTGATTCAGTTCAGACCACTTTATCACTGGAGGAAGGGTTGTTATGGATTATGGACTCGTATTTTAGCTAAAAGGTTTGAAGTTAAAAACGCATTAATGCTGGATTTGTTTCAGCTTTTGTCTTCTCAGGATGTTAACTGATGGACTGGAGTGGTGTGGATTATTGTGATGTTTTTATCAGACTCTCATTCTGACGGCACCCATTCACTGCAGAGCATCCATTGCTGAGCAAGTGATGTAATGCTGAATTTCTTCTGACAAATCTGTTCTGATAAAGAAACATATACATCTTGGATGGCCTGAGGGTGAGTGCATTTTCAACAAACTCATTTTTTGGTGAACTATTCCTTTAAGCTGCTGTATTTATGGTTCAGTGATGTACGAGTAGCTGCCGAGTTGTCAAACGTACCTCTGTTTGTGTGATTTTCTATCTCTGCACGTCAGACACGCTGTGTCCAGAAGATATTGACGTCAATGCATCCTTGTGAAAACTCTTCTAAAAAACATATCACAGCACAATAAATTCAACAAAGCAACAAGAAAAATCTAAATGCTGGCAGTGGATACAAATCAGGAGAAGAAAGACAGTACAGTACAGAAAATATTTAATTTTGAGAAGGTTTTCTGCTTAGTGCCAGTGACCACATTTATCTTTATTACTGCTAAAGTTATGAGCAGACTGCGTCTCTGAGATTTCTCTCAGTGCAAGTGAAGTATATATCACAGTCACATTATATTATGTGCAATTAGATTTGCATTTCCTGAAGGAAAGACAGCTAAAGGATAATGTTGAAGCTTTAGTTTCTGTTTAAACGAAACATTGTTGTGATGCTTTGCCTGTGCTGTTTAATGGAAACTATAGATGGGGTCAATATACACACAGAAGACCGATCATAATTCAGTAATAAAACACAAGAAATTACAGTATTGTTCAAATGTCTGATGACGTCTTAAGATTTTTTTTAAATATTTTTGCAAGAAGTCTCTTCTGCTCGCCAAGGCTGCATTTATTTGATAAAATAAATAAAGTATAAAGTAAAAAATACAGTAAAAATCTGTACAAATTTGGAAATATTATTACTATTTAAAATAAGTGTTTTCTTTGTGAATATATTGTAAAATATAATTAATTTCAGTGATGCAAAGCTGAATTTTCAGCAACATTACTCCAGTCTTTATTGCCTTCTAAATAAAAGCATTAATTTATTTCATATAAAAAAATCTTACTGACCCCAAATATGCATACTGTATGGATGAGCAAACAATAAGTAATTAAACGAGAGACTTTGAGCCTCGAATTTCTTTTTTTAAATGTATAAAAGAGATAAAAGTGGTTAGTATGATATGCAGATGAATTGACCTGAATGCTGAACGAAGGTTAACACAGAGACTGTAAGGTCAGGCTTTGAAACCCAATCTTTCATACCATGTTACGTTATTCAGTGCTCCACCCTGCTTCTCAAGAGCAGCAGGACAATGTCATTGTAGCATCAGTGATGAAACACAATGCATTCATTCGCAGTCGAGTCTCACTGACCTCGAGCTTCACGTTTCATTCCTCATTTCTCAGTCTGGTTTGAGCTGAAGGTACAACAGGTAACACGATTCCCCTGAGAAGACCTGTCCTTACATCAGACTCTCGTCTTTCTGAAGAACACATCGACACAAACCAGAGATGTTTACCAAGCTTGAAGTTTGGCATTCACATGAATTATGCATTGTGTCCGACGCATCTGCCGTTTCACAATCTGAGATGTGGTAGGATATGAACATTGCCTCCATAAATCAGAGTTATTCTGACAAGCTTTCAACTCAAAAGCTGAATAACTGGGGTGGTGAAAATCGTGTACGCTGATGACGATCACTAGCATCGCCGACTTTTATCATCTCTGTTAATCATCAGACGCTTGCATCAGCCGTGCATCTTATTCACTAACTTCAGCATTTCAATGAGATTTTAAATCATGCCGGTTTGGAAGGGACATTTAATACTTTTTGAGACCAAATAAAGAAAGTCATTTTTACTGTATCTTCTGATCACATGACAAAAAAGTCTTGTTTTCCAGTGCAAATGTCTAAAGATCAAGATGCATTATGATACTTAAGCAACATGTAATACAATAAGAAGTCTTGTTTTATGAGAAACTGATCAAAATTAAGTGAGTTTATTAACACAAGAACAAATATCTAGCAACGGGTTCAGAAAAATCAACTTCATTTAAACAGAAAACAGTTTGAATTCTCCATTGACAGATATTTGTTCAGTTTATCAAGACATTGTATTTAATTTACATCTCATTTACATTTTTTTTTGTGTGTGAAACTAATTTTTGAGAGCATTTTACAGAAAGCCTGTTAATTTAAAGGAAAAACACGTTTTCATTCCCCATCAACACAAATCTTTTTCTAAAGCACAAATTCTCTTCATAACTCATTCATGTTCATTTTTATTTTTCAAGTAAATATATCTTGATTTAAGGATGTTTAGATATTTGTATCGGAAAACAATCAAAAAGTCCATGGAAGATTTAATTTCAGTGCATGCAACATTTAATGCCATGAATTTATATATTTTTCTTCTCCGATTGAAGACCTTTTTTATTTATTAAAAGCATAACATTATGTTTCAGAAAACAGCAGCTTAAACTTCAATCTGTTCCTCACACAAAGTTATCATACGAGCTCGTAAATCTTGGACATTAAAGCTCAAGTCGTATGAAGTACTTTGATTATAATTGGTCCTTTTCAGCTCATGATCAATGTCTGAAAACTTTTAGAGCGATCTTATGAAACAGAAAATAAAGATGTACCAACGCTTTCAACAATTTCTTCAAGTAATAAAAGATATATCGGAGCTTTTTGGCAGAAAATAACAGGTGCTGTCCTTGAAATGTTTGACCACATTAATAGATTGTAAGTTAACGATCGCTCTTGAGCATCCCTTGATAAAGTACAATCCCAAATATCATGCAGTCTCTACACGGCTACCCGTATCTCTCAAATCACATCATATAGGACTGACGTTTGCAGTACAGAAGGAAAAACATTTCATACGAAGGTTCAAGGACACAAAACATGAGGTTCAGTTTATGAAGTGCAAGATATTTCATGGCCAAACAAACCAAAGGGAAGCAATTTTGATTCCCAAGCTTTTCAAGCTATTCATAATTTAAAAATTGGCTGCATGACAAACAAAAATAGTTTTTTTACCCGAAGGGAACTGGATGGCACAACACGAACACACAGTTTAAACACATTTGTGCACCTGAAATGAGCAAACAGCATGATTATTCACTCAAATTATTGAGAAATAGAGAATGCAGGCCTATGCATATTTATGTCAGTAATGTGATATTGAAAATATGAATCTCTTTGACACAAATGTGTCAAAAACTCTGATACTGAGCAGAAAAAAATTATATTTATATATATATATAGATAGAGCTGTGGCACAAACCGTATTGCTAAAGTCAACAGATTTGACTAATAGACCTACAAATATCTGTAAAAAACATCATAATGCTGCCATCTTTATAAAGTCATTTTTCCTCTGTGATTTGGCTTCAAATCTGAGATGAACATTTTAATTTTGACCCCTCTATAAAAATCTGTGGATTATTCCGTGATGGAAGCCAAAGCCAAAATATTAAACATAATTATATATATATGTCACGTATGTACTCACCATTTATGTTTGCCTTTCTTCAACGAAATCAACATTTTTTGCCGTGGAAGTTTTTGAAATTTGGTTGATTTGACAGAATGAGTCTTATGAGAAATTCAAACATTAATAAACCATATATATTTACATATCTTTGTTGCTTTAAGCAAAAACTCACGCAGTTTTGTTCAGTTGCTCAAAAAATAAAGACTTTCTAATTATGCTCAATTTCCATCTAAGTAAATGTATCTTGATCTAAGGATGTTTACATGTTTGAATGAGAAAACAAACGAACACATACTGAGGAAGATATTATTATTATTTTTGAAGCGCATGCAGCATTTAATGCCATTACTTTCTTAGACATTTTAAGGGCAAAGGGTGAATTAAGACACTTTAAGATCTGTACATATCTGAAATAAGATCTGCAATCACCCTGAAATAAGGGGATTGATGTTATGACACTGAAAAACCTAAAGTTTTAGTCAGAGACTTTTCTAAAAATTTGGTTGTTTTCATTTGATACAGAAAGAGTCTTCTGATGAATTCATCATAATGAAGTGAGTTTATGATAAACACATGTATTGATGGATATTTGTTCCTGCTTTAAGCATAAACCCACTTTCAGAAATGTGGTTGATTTACGTCTAATGAATATTAATTAGGTGATCTGAATAGGCGGTCCAGGTCAAACCTCCGCACTTCAGACGCCTCACAATCCATCGATGATGAACTGCATGAGATATGAGATGAGAAGAATCGATGCTCTGACATAACTTGAGTTTAAAACCGCATGTCCTCGACAAGACAATAGAAGTACGATCTGCCGACTCATCAGAAATATCTCATTTGAAATATATTCCTCCTACAGCATGACCGAAAGGTCACAGCGCTCTCACTTTGAGAAATCAGCATCCTCCTCAGAAAACGACTCTCGTACCAGATTACAATCGTATTAACATGTCAAGTGACCTCTTTCACAAGCCTGGACTCGCCGATGTGATGTATCGATCTGCCAATGTACTTCAGGTCACGGCGTGGCAGTGGAATAACAAGGAGAGCGTTAAATCTTTACTAAACCAACCACAACAATATCAATGAAGACATCAGCACTCTTCAGCCCACCCAGTGTGAATCTGATCCGGACAAGCTCTCTGTGTCCTCTGCAAACCCACTGGCCAGCAGGACACGGCTATTTCTGTAACGCATCTCAAGATCTGCAGCATTATATCTTCAACTTCATGATTATTTGTGACCACCCCTCTCTGTGAAAACCCAGCTAAAGGCTTTTTTTTTAGATTGACTATGTTCTGCATAAAATCATCCTACATATGGTAAAGAACGTTTTGTGAAAAATATTCTTGATATCTTTAATATTGATGTCAAAGATTGAAATCATAGTGAAGTGAATGCTTGTAATCAAACTTTGATGCTCGTTATCTCAGAATGAGATTTTTTGACTTTAGCCTGGTTTTTACGGAGAGGGTCACATTTACTCAAATGGATATAAAACCAGTGGGATGCTGATAAAGTTATTCATGCTCAGTGAGGGTTTGACAGCTAGATAACATGAGGATGTCAACTTGATGCTCATTTTCATTTTTTTTCTAGACTATGTTTTGATATTTGACATCAAAGAATGAATTAAATCCATTCAATACTTGACTTGAAATCAAAGCATGTGAACAAACAATCACACACCAAAACAATGAGAAGTGTGACAGCTTTTCAGAAACAATGTTACTAAGTGTCACAGTTTGTCTTCCTCTGCCTTTGTCTCCTCACCCTTATATGGTCCTTCCTGTTCCCCATCATTAGTTAATTAGTGTCCTTCTGTGTCTTGATTACGTCCCAGGTGTTTCCAGTCATGTCTCCCTATATCTAGTCTGTTCTGCCCCATGTTACCTGTGGATTATTGTTAATGTCTAGGTATCTGTAGATGGTCACGTCTTTCCATGTGTTCCTGTATCTCCTCCGTTCGTCATTCATTAAAACCCTGTTTGTTATAATCCTCGTCTCCTCGTTCCTGGATCCCGTGCAGCACCGTGACACTAAGTCAGGGTTAATCCATCTGACCTGAATATCTGACCTTAATTTCAAATAGGAGTTTGGCTAATCAGGACTTACGAGCTATCCAAAAAAAAGTATTATGGATGAATATACTTTTTTCTGTCTCAAAGCTTGACTTGCACAGAAGAGCACGTGTGTTCCTTGCAATACTGCAGCAGCTTATTACTGTACTTCAATCCAGTGCACTGAATCATGTGATTTACAAAAAAGATAAATGCATTAGGGATGTAAATTATTAGTAATGTTGAAAGTGCCGTTAAATAAGAGTGCCATCTGTACTTTGTACATACTCTATAACTCAAAAAATACCAAACATTAATCTATTAAAATGCTCTTGAATTACCATCTAGAAATACAGGAAACTACAAGCACAGATTATTTATTAATTTCTGTCAAATTCTGTCAAATAATTATTTACATTCCGGTCAAAATGTGTTAAGAATTGAAATGGTCTGTATGTATGAATTTATGTTAACGATTAATCAATGAATTGATTGTTAATAAATTGATTATGAAAATCTCTGAAAAATGTACTTCTAGTAAAATGAATGAAAAAGTCATGTTTGAAGTTGAATTTTAAATCTTAAAAATCTTACATTCCTTCATAAATTCATGACTTACAACCTTCATAATACTTGCATCAAATGCTGATATAAATATATAAAAAATGCAACTTTTTTTATTACTTCGTCTTCATTCATATCTCACTGGAAACAAGTGCATTGCATTCTGGGTGTCTTCTGCACATTGTCAAACGTCAGAGAATCTTATGCATACAGAAAATGTGCATGTTTCACATTTCACAGAAATGGTCAAAGTAGTATGTTAGTATGCGATTCCACCGCCCAGCCTGATAGTTTGATTGATTATTCAATGCCAGCAGCTGCGTTCCTTAACAACAGTTCCGTGTTCCACTCATCATCTGCATGATGCCATCTGTTATGTAATATTGCCTTCATATCTCCAGATTGTCTGCTCTCATATATTTATTCAGGAACAGGTGTAAAGCATCAGATGAGCTACGGTTATTCAGTTTCTTGTGCAAACATCTCGTGGTCGAGAAAGGCCGAAACCTTATTAGCTAAATTAATATTTCAATAATAATAATATTATAATTTACATACACATTGCCTCTAAACAACACAAAACGCAGCTGCACACTTTAGACCGTCTCGTTCTGTCTAAATCTGCAATGTTTGGCCAGAAAAATGTGAATCAGACTTCAAGACAAAAGTTTGCTCATGCAAGACTAAAACCATTTCCTGATACGGCAAGCCGTTTTAACATTTATTCCTTAAAACATACTAGTATCTATTTTCATACTTATTTATTTAGCTACTATTATCTATTGCTTGTTCTTTAGCTACTAGTACTTTTTTAAAGATACTACTTATTCAGTCATTCATTACTTACAGGCACTCTTAGTGCACTTACCTAAGAAAGTACTGAGTAGTATAAGGTAACGTATGCGTTGAGGTTTAAGGGTAGGCTCAGGCTTAGTACCTAATACCGACTTATTGTAATTAATATGATAAGTTTATAGTATGTACATGCAGAACAGGACTGTAACATAAAGTGCTACTAAAATTCTTAACATTTTGAATAAGCACTATATCTAAAACATGTGTACTAGTACCTACTGAGTGAGTAGTGGTGGTTAATGAATAAATACTAGTATGTAATGAATAAACGCTAGTATGTATTAAATACAAACTAGTATCTATTAAATAGCTACTTGTATCTAATGAATGAGTACTAGTATACTAGCATCTAACAATAGTAGTAGTATCTAAAAATAAGTACAAGTACTGAATATCTAATTAGTTTATAAAAATATGTACTAGTCACTATTGGAATACACACTGAATAGTTAATATCTGATTTTTTTTGAATTGTTGCTAGTAACAACATACTAGTTAATTAGTCACTATTGGAATAAGTACTATTATCTATTAGTAAGTAGTATTATCTAACAATAAGTACTAGTAGTGTCTAATAAATGTACTAGTACCCACTGAGTAAGTAATCAATAAGTACTAGTATGTAATGAGTACTAGTATGTAATAAAAACCAGTTTAATATTATTATAGAGCTATTGTTTCAGCTCCGGGAATTAGTTATTAAATATTTAATATGCTCGATTAAAGCCCTATTAATATTTAATTTACGATTTATACTTTGAGTGCTCGGCCAGCGAACTACATCAGTATATCTCTATTAAAATCTCGCTTACATTCCCCGTGGCCCCGGTAACAATAAACGAGCTTAATAATTTCTCAAGTTTGAGCTAGGTTGCGTTATCTTTTGGGCAAATAAGGATGAAAATACTTAAAATCACATTCCAGAGACACTTGTTTATAAAATGGAAAAGGTTTATTCGTGATACTGCTATTCTAACATAAATGGATTAACTAATAAAGCACAAACATACACACACATACATACGAGAGTTTTGAGGTTAACTGTATGAAAGAATACCATTCTTTCTACTTCATAGCTTAACTAACCAGGAAAAAGATCACGAACAAATCTTTGCTTTGTTACTGCATTCAGATCAAATTTTAACGGTTTAGTCAGGATGAAACGCTTTGTTTGTTATACTTGCTGTCTGTTGTTGAAGCAGGCTGTTGCTTTTTGGTTTCGTTTTCCCGCGTGAGTTCAGTTCTTTGTCTCCGGAGGCCACGTGGGTGGTTCGG